>JAECUM010030744.1:0-26926 GCA_016617855.1 Megalonaias nervosa | reverse complement strand
ATGCCTACATTTATTCTGTGTACGATTCTATTCTGTTAGTTTTTATTCAATACCATTCACACCTACCTGCCTCGCTGCTTCAGAGACCTGTGTTTCATACACGTTAATATTGCTCATCATATTGTGCAGAGCTTGCTCCCTCGACACTTTTACATCTGGTTGCGGCGGTAGGATGATCGCATGTTCGTACACAGCAGCCCTGTATGTTTGTCTGTTGTCTCTGGTCAATAGAACTTGACTAGAGAGACCAAACAAAGACAACACAGCTATAGTCAGCAACATGGTGGTGAGGAATCCGTTCGAAATAGGAGAGCCATGGATACAGCTTTTATAGTAAAAAGGGTGCAAGTTTGGGTTATTGCGCCGTTACATAAGATCCCGTAATCAATGCCCCCTACTAACAGGCGTGATTAAATTGCTGAGAACAAAACTATGTTGTCTCTTGATGACTCTTTTGAAAAACCTAAATGTAAATAAACAATTAAAAGAAATATAAAAATTGCTGTACCAGGTGTGCACTCCTGATACAAGATATATCAATCACGCAAGTTCAATCAAAGCTTGCATGAGTTGCATTATGGAAGTGATGAAACAATCTTCACAAAGTTTGAAACGATTTTATACAAACATATTTGTTTTTCAATCCAAATGTGTTCAAATAATCTGCTAATTACCTAAATGTATGTGTGGAATTTTTTGATTATCATACAACCACAAGACTACACAGCCATGGAATAATAGTTTTGAATCATATATTTGACGGATTAATGATCAATGGTTAATTAGCATCTGCACTTGAATAGTTTTGTGAATAGTTTAGTTTTCGAAAAAATCAAAACAGATAGAATAAAAATGATTAAAATTAAGGAACTAGCTTGAATGTAATTTGGTGTAGTAGAATAATGAAAAGCTGCCGAAATCATGATCTCATTTACAAGATCAAGAAACATATTATTAGGAGCAGTAGAAAGAATAATAGTTTGATTAGTAGTAATACCAATAAAGCTAATATCATTATTATTATTAATAATATCATTATTATTGATGGTATTAGTGGTAGTGGTAGTAGTAGTTGTCGTAGTAGCAGTAGTAGTATCAGCAGCATTAATAGAATTGTAGTAATAGTTGAGTTGTATTAGTTGAGATAATGAAAGATCCTTCTGATTATTATCATCATTAGTAGGAGTAGTAGTAGCAGTAGCAGTAGTGCGTGTGTGTTTGTGAGCGCATTTGCTTCTTTACATAGTGGTTTCCGTGCTCGACCATGCCTTCAATGTGGTATCATCCGAATAAAGGGTAATTAACTTTGCTGACCATGCGGATCGATTCGCGGGTATGCTCCTCCGCTCCGTCAAAGACTCGATGGTGCTATGATTGTTGAAACACATAATATATGACCGTAGAAACACCCGACGACATAATTGTAGAAACACCCGATAACGTAGATGAATATGATTTAGAAGTCAATGAAATAATCACGATTTCAGTTTCAGATCCTGGTAAAGTAGACATGTTTAAAACAATTCGTAAAACAATTGCAATTAGACAATGATTTCATTTATATAACACTATGTCTACTGTTAATCAGTCTATGTAACCCGCGCCAAAGCGTGGAATACGAAAACCACGCAGTGTGTGAAAAAGCAACACACTTCAGTGTTATGGCTATCCATATTGGTAAATATGACTGTAGGTTGCAGTTTAATATCATAAAGGTTTGCCAATAACTTGCATAGATAGCTACTTTTTGTCCATGATTGAAACTTGTACTTGAAGATTATGGTAAACATGTTGACATGGCCTTTTGACAATTTGAAGTTCTGGATGACAATGTGTCTACAGTCTGGTCTACTTTTCCATTAAGTTGAATGGGTTTTATCCTAACGATATGGCCCAAGTGGGAGATGTAAAATAGGATTTGTCAACAAAGTCCTTGTTAGAATCTTTAAGATTAATTGTGTTAAGATGTAATTTGTGGGCAATGATATATCTGCATTATTCATTGGAATTACAAGTCTTATGGCAATGGTTAAGATTCGCGATTTTATAACGTACGGATACGGAATCTTTCCTTTATGCTTAATCGACCTACCGGTAAAATGTCTCGAGAAAACGAAAACTATATCAAATATCTTCAAAGCATCGTCCTCCGGAAAATTAACCGTGCCATTTGTACTCGTAGTGCCATCACTACTGGAATCCACCGCAAGCACCACCAATGCATAGTCTTCCTAGGTTTGAGCCGTACTCAAACTATGTCGCCTCGGTTCACAGCGCACAAACGCTGATGAACCTGTCTATATATATATATATATATATATATATATATATATAGATATAGATATATAGATATATATGTGTGTGTGTGTGTGTGTGTGTGTGTGAGTGTGTGTGTGTGTGTGTGTGTACTCTGCGTACGACGTCACCCGACACTCTCTTCTGATCGGAAGATGTAATCTTTTTTGCAACGAAACTTTGGATTGCGATTGGTGAAACACTTCAATCCGTTTCAATCCGATCATAGACTGTAAACAACAACGACTCTTGTCATGGTTTCAACTCTTTTCACTTGAACATGTGGACAAATGTGAAATAATCTAATATCGTTTCTGGGATGCTGTTCAATCCGGGCTACCCTATGCATGTGAAGGCATCGTTGGTCATTACCAGAATCACCGGTACAGCACTATTGAGGACACGAATATTGGAAGAGAGACGAAGCTCTCTGAATTGGGCCTTCATGTACGGACCTGCTGTGAGACGAAATTTATGGAAGAGAAGAATACCGGTCAACTGCCGTTTATGTTAATTAGATTGGGTTAACAAAACCCAAGGGCCCTTTTCAGGGCATGCCTAGAAAATACAGTATTTCACTATTGCCATAGGTGTTTTATCTCTGTGTTCGTTTCTTTGTTTTGCCCCTTAAAACTTAAAAGCCTTTATCATTACCATTCCATTTGACTCTATTAACAATTTTTCCTCCATCAACAGTTCTTGGCCCCAAGTGTCGTTCTCATGTTAAACATACGGAGCACTTTGACATAGGATTTCCTTGTTGACCCCATTTGTCTCTTCTGACCGCAAAGTACCTCTCGATCGTAATTTCTCGCTTGACACCCAAGTATATATTCTGACCCCAAGTGCCTCAGATTAATACTATCATATGAGTAGTGTCTAAGTTCATCATTGGAAAGAGGAAGTTAGAGTTTTAGAGAGAAAGAATTACATATCCAAACCCTTACAATCAGGAAATACACCCCTGTCTTCGCAAGTCGCCACATTCTGGCATTTTAGAAAGAAAAACTAAATCCTTCCTTATATTCAGGAAAATATATTCCTGTCTTTCAAGTCACCATTTTCTGGCATTTTAGACAGAAAAAGGCTACGTGCAAACCCTACCCGTTTCTGGCTTGAATCTTATAGCAAATACGCCACAGAGACTATCTTATACATCACCAGTAACAACTGTTTTTAAGCCGAAACATTTTCGACCAAAAAATTCCCAAAAGTCCAAACAAAGTACTGCCCAGTTTCTGAGACTTTTTCGATTAGGTCCCTCTTAACTTTTACGGCTGACCCCTATAAAATGTCAGAAACTGGTCACTTGCGAGGACAGTTCTGTATTTTATTGAATGTGACAAATGTTAGGCAAAGTCCTATTTTTTTAAACATTAGTTTCTGTCAAGTTATTTTCAGCGGCAGAGCATTTCTGGTTAGGTCTCGACAAGACACATCAGCCATAAGAAACTGCATGGAAATAACTGCAAGGAGTTTCGAGATAGAGGCATCCTAGCAAGGTGCCGAAATGCGGAAAAAAAGGACAAAGTTCAACTTTCTAGTTCCAAGAGAGCAACTTAGGCACTAACCCTATAATACCATAGGGATTATTACTAAAAACAAATCTGGACAGAAAATGCCTTCGTTACAGCCAAGGTACCGATAGATCCGTTTTCCTTTGATACATCTATGACGACAAACCGCTCCAATTCGGACTATATCTATGCAGTATTTCGAATAACCACGCGTACTCATAGACCTAATCCTTAACCCTAACTCTGACCCTAACCCTAACCTTAACCTGCAAAGACACAGCTGCATTTTCCTTAATGTAAAAGACTTTACTGGAACTAATAACGTGAGAAGAAAAGGGTGTATTTTCCTCAATGTCAGCATTTGCTTTCAGTCTGTTATCTCTAAAATGCCAGAAACTGGTGACTTGCGAGGCCAGACGTGCATTTTTCTGACCGTTTTGATTATTTAATACCGAACAGTTGTACAATTGGCAGAGAAAACATTTTAAAAATAAATCTTCATTAACAACCAACAACCAATCCTTTATGAGCAATGGATTAGGACGAGTATCATCGGCTACTGAAATGTTATAGATGCGCATGAAACGGCAAATATAGAAAGCTCCGAAAGGCGGCCATTGTGGGCTTGTATGGTATCTAATTTATATCCATTCTTGAATGCTTGCCTTTGGTATGTAAACGGAAAAAAAATTGAATTTGAGGATGTCGATATACTTAGGTAAAATGAATCATCTCTTTAATTTCTTTGAGTGAAAGGATGATTAAGCGAGACAGATTAATGGAAGGATAGATATATCGACAAGTATAAAGGCAAATAGATTCATAGGAAGATTATTTCCAGAAGACGCACATGTGATTGCATACATTTAAAAAAAAAAAAACAAACACATATACAAGATAATAATTTATTGTTGTTATCATCATGGCTCCTGCTATGAAATCATTAACAGTTTCTTTTCTTCAAACTTCTGTTGGATAGCTTACTTTTTAAACTTTCTAAAATAATTCGAAAAAATCAATATCTATATAATTTTAATAAAATCATGATTTACAATGAATTTGTTTTAGACGTTTCAGTATTATTATTAATAGTATTAGTAACGGTTGTAGTTGTATCAATCAAGAGGACATTATATCTCGTACAAGTCATGGTTATATATTTGATTCTATCTCTGACTACAAATGATATGAGCAACAGAAAGAAAAGTCGAGCAACTAAACATCTGTATAATTTCCTCCTATATACACAGTATATTATCATATCAATAATGCTCACTAACAACTTCAGTGTGTAAATACAAAGTTCTGTCGTGCAGCATAACCTGAAGTTGACTTCGGTTTGGATGTAAGACAAACATTGAGATGACAATATCTGCCTATAGAGGAATCCGATTTAAGAGAAGAACTTAAGGAGAAATGATCGTCCAACACAGCTGAACAATTATCGCAAGACAATATATGCATATCAACCATGGCTCAAATAGAATGCCAATTCTGGATTTGACAGCTAAATAGACAACGGCACTGATCATTATGTAGAAACTACAAAACACTTTTACCAGCTTTGCCGTGAAAAATCCGACTAAAGCACTGTTCCGGGCACGATAGAACAATGCCCAGATCTCACTATCAGAGAAACGCGAAATCATCAAACATTATTATAATTTAAGAAGATGTGATATAAAATTACTTAGAAAAACAAGAATTTACCAATATTTAGAAACATCGAATGTCTCATTGTCTTGCTCATATTCATTGGCAAATTAAGGAGAATTTACGACACTTTATATATATTGTTTTTTTTTCATTGCGAATCTAATAACTGTTCCCACTGCCTGCGCGAAAAATCAGTCTCTGACGTAAATTCTGCCCACAAGACTTGCTGACAACAGTGGTGTCGCAGTTGCATTTCCCTGCAAGACATAGGAATCGTATTGCACAGAACCAATCGGCGCCAGCTCCAGAGACCCATTGTTGGAAAGTACAATCTGTGGATTGACATAAGGTGTCGAGAAGTTGCCATAGAGTTTGAATTTATTAAATCTGGTGTTCGCATTAAAATTCACACTTCCGCAACTATCCTTCGCCAATGACGGACATCTTAATAACATACATATCTGCAAATAGTATGGGCCATGGTATTGATGTATTCCATCAAAAACTCCCATGGCATACATTTCACCACTATCATCCCTTTCATATTCAAGATAGCAGCACAGGTCCATTTGACACACACGTTTGCTACCTTTTCCTGATCCAATGAGAACAAAATTGTACCAGTCATGAAAACTGGTAGATCTGAAATCATCGTCGGAAGCAGCCCAACGGTTCTCGTATGAGCCAAAGTATGCTGTAGGTTGTTTTTGTAAGTTAGATAAACCTGCTCTTTTTTGCAACACCGGAACGTCAGCCACAACCAAATGACCCTCATCCGACGTCCTATTGTAGTAAAATCCCATCGGCCCTTTAGGTGTGTAAATGCCACTACCTTGAAATCTTTCTTGTGGTCGATGAAGATTTGCAGCCAAGAAATTTACTTTGTTAGCGATAGCAAAGGAGGAATGATACCCTATTGCAGAGAAAAATGGCAATGCATCCATCCATGCTGTGGGAAAAACAACATCAGTAATGTTGTATTCTTCAATGAGCGGAATAGCTGGCTCGTGGAAAAGAATATCGAAACAAGTGAAAATACCAAAGCGACCAAAGTCAGTATCAAAATAAATGTATTCTGGATTTACTGGCTCATCAAACTGGTATTCAAAAAAGAGATTTTGCTTATGATATTTTGCAATCAGCATTCCTGATCTGTCAAAAACAACATCTGTATTGTATTGATACTGACCATCACTTTTACAGTTAGGATCAGCTTTTACGCAAGGCTGGGCGTCTCCAATATTTGCCACCAAATAAATTGAGTGGTTCCTCGCCAGGCAACTTAGAACGACTTGAACATCTGTGTTATTGTGTCTTCGAGGCTCTACGCACGGCGTCCAGCTTTCCAACTTGGGATCCGGAATGTATTCGAGGTATGGGGCGATTGTATTTCTCGTTATCATTTGATAACCGTATATTCCATCTTCTGGGAACACAATGATATCAACACCCTGCAATAAGATAAATATATGATGAACCTACGTTTACCTTCTTTGAAAGAGATATGTCTGTAGCTTTAAAGGTGTTACACACTATTGCAGATTCGCAACATTGACACGGTAGGTGTCATATATAATCAATATCAGCTTGATTTGTAATACAATTATCAATAATAGCACTGTCCCCTTTCTTTTGCATTCGCACCTACAGATCAAGATACCAGATTATTCAATCGTGGAAGGAAAATGTCTCCGTTGTGTTGTTATTGTTTGAATGTCCACTCAGCTTTGTATTTGAATGATGCACGACCTAATTTGAATGTTCATGTGTCCATACAATAACGTTTTGAAAATATAAAGTGTAACTCCTATTTTAGTATATGCAAAAATGATCAAGACAGGCTGTGCTAATGAACATGTAATTCAATATCTCTTTCGATGTATTCAGGTCTGATGTATTGACACACACGCACACACGGCAAAACATTTCTGAAATGAAGTTCTCGTATACACCAAAATGATTTAATTCTACCAATGTGATATTGGACAAGCAAAGCTTAATCTCTTCGACAAAAACGTGCTTGTATATTACAATATATTATGCAACTATTTATTATGGTTCCCACCAAAAAAGCGATAGACATTTATTTCTTCCATTTTCCATGGTAGTCTATACTGCTATGTGTAACATTCTTTGAAGAATAGTCATGTACAATAAACAACATAATCCTTGATAAAAGAGGAGATGCATTGTAACATTGACACATATACAATTATTATTATTTATTATGCAACTACGAAAAGGTAAATAAATATCTTAATATGTGTATGTATGGATGCAAACTGATAGTCGTGTGGGATACATTTTGCATTTTGCATTGTTATTATCGACATAGATTGAACTCTAAGGTGTATTAGAAGAGAGAAAAACATAGTGTGGAAAATGTGTGGGTTTTTTTGTATCTATTAGGTGTACGTGAAATACCTTAAATGATGAAGCATGGGCGGTATTTTTATAAAACTATATGAATGTCGGAAATATTTGCAGGGCGGTATCCCAATCATATGTCGAGCTATTGCAGTTTAATCGTATCATGTGTATTTTTTTTTAGAGATCAGCGACGTAAGTTGTATTCCTTATATATGTCTAAATTGCTGCTTTATTCCTGCTCATGTTGATACCCAGTCACGGTCAACGTTCCAAGAAATGTACATTAGTTCGTAATTTATTTGTCAAGTTTATTTTTATTCCCATTCTTATACTAGTTACCGTTATAATCTTGAATATATTTGCCTCGTTTCTATTTCCCTCAATATGCCTACATTTATTCTGTATACGATTCTATTCTGTTAGTTTTTATTCAATACCATTCACACCTACCTGCCTCGCTGCTTCAGAGATCTGTGTTTCATGCACGTTAATATTGCTCATCATATTGTGCAGAGCTTGCTCCCTCGACACTTTTACATCTGGTTGCGGCGGTAGGATGATCGCATGTTCGTACACAGCAGCCCTGTATGTTTGTCTGTTGTCTCTGGTCAATAGAACTTGACTAGAGAGACAACACACTATAGTCAAACAGGAAGAAATAGGAGAGCCCTGGATACAGCTTTTATAGTAAAAAGGGTGCAAGTTTGGGTTATTGCGCCGTTACATAAGATCCCGTAATCAATGCCCCCTACTAACAGGCGTGATTAAATTGCTGAGAACAAAACTATGTTGTCTCTTGATGACTCTTTTGAAAAACCTAAATGTAAATAAACAATTAAAAGAAATATAAAAATTGCTGTACCAGGTGTGCACTCCTGATACAAGATATATCAATCACGCAAGTTCAATCAAAGCTTGCATGAGTTGCATTATGGAAGTGATGAAACAATCTTCACAAAGTTTGAAACGATTTTATACAAACATATTTGTTTTTCAATCCAAATGTGTTCAAATAATCTGCTAATTACCTAAATGTATGTGTGGAATTTTTTGATTATCATACAACCACAAGACTACACAGCCATGGAATAATAGTTTTGAATCATATATTTGACGGATTAATGATCAATGGTTAATTAGCATCTGCACTTGAATAGTTTTGTGAATAGTTTAGTTTTCGAAAAAATCAAAACAGATAGAATAAAAATGATTAAAATTAAGGAACTAGCTTGAATGTAATTTGGTGTAGTAGAATAATGAAAAGCTGCCGAAATCATGATCTCATTTACAAGATCAAGAAACATATTATTAGGAGCAGTAGAAAGAATAATAGTTTGAATAGTAGTAATACCAATAAAGCTAATATCATTATTATTAATAATAATATCATTATTATTGATGGTATTAGTGGTAGTGGTAGTAGTAGTTGTCGTAGTAGCAGTAGTAGTATCAGCAGCATTAATAGAATTGTAGTAGTAGTTGAGTTGTATTAGTTGAGATAATGACAGATCCTTCTGATTATTATCATCATTAGTAGGAGTAGTAGTAGCAGTAGCAGTAGTGCGTGTGTGTGTTTGTGAGCGCATTTGCTTCTTTACATAGTGGTTTCCGTGCTCGACCATGCCTTCAATGTGGTATCATCCGAATAAAGGGTAATTAACTTTGCTGACCATGCGGATCGATTCGCGGGTATGCTCCTCCGCTCCGTCAAAGACTCGATGGTGCTATGATTGTTGAAACACATAATATATGACCGTAGAAACACCCGACGACATAATTGTAGAAACACCCGATAACGTAGATGAATATGATTTAGAAGTCAATGAAATAATCACGATTTCAGTTTCAGATCCTGGTAAAGTAGACATGTTTAAAACAATTCGTAAAACAATTGCAATTAGACAATGATTTCATTTATATAACACTATGTCTACTGTTAATCAGTCTATGTAACCCGCGCCAAAGCGTGGAATACGAAAACCACGCAGTGTGTGAAAAAGCAACACACTTCAGTGTTATGGCTATCCATATTGGTAAATATGACTGTAGGTTGCAGTTTAATATAATAAAGGTTTGCCAATAACTTGCATAGATAGCTACTTTTTGTCCATGATTGAAACTTGTACTTGAAGATTATGGTAAACATGTTGACATGGCCTTTTGACAATTTGAAGTTCTGGATGACAATGTGTCTACAGTCTGGTCTACTTTTCCATTAAGTTGAATGGGTTTTATCCTAACGATATGGCCCAAGTGGGAGATGTAATATAGGATTTGTCAACAAAGCCTTTGTTCCAATCTTTAAGATTAATTGTGTTAAGATGTAATTTGTGGGCAATGATATATCTGCATTATTCATTGGAATTACAAGTCTTATGGCAATGGTTAAGATTCGCGATTTTATAACGTACGGATACGGAATCTTTCCTTTATGCTTAATCGACCTACCGGTAAAATGTCTCGAGAAAACGAAAACTATATCAAATATCTTCAAAGCATCGTCCTCCGGAAAATTAACCGTGCCATTTGTACTCGTAGTGCCATCACTACTGGAATCCACCGCAAGCACCACCAATGCATAGTCTTCCTAGGTTTGAGCCGTACTCAAACTATGTCGCCTCGGTTCACAGCGCACAAACGCTGATGAACCTGTCTATATATATATATATATATATATATATATGTGTGTGTATATGTGTGTGTGTGTGTGTGTGTGTGTGTACTCTGCGTACGACGTCACCCGACGCTCTCTTCTGATCGAAAGATGTAATCTTTTTGCAACGAAACTTTGGATTGCGATTGTTGAAACACTTCAATCCGTTTCAATCCGATCATAGACTGTAAACAACAACGACTCTTGTCATGGTTTCAACTCTTTTCACTTGAACATGTGGACAAATGTGAAATAATCTAATATCGTTTCTGGGATGCTGTTCAATCCTGGCTACCCTATGCATGTGAAGGCATCGTTGGTCATTACCAGAATCACCGGTACAGCGCTATTGAGGACACGAATATTGGAAGAGAGACGAAGCTGTCTGAATAGGGCCTTCATGTACGGACCTGCTGTGAAACGAAATTTATGGAAGAGAAGAATACCGGTCAGATGCCGTTTATGTTAATTAGATTGGGTTAACAAAACCCAAGGGCCCTTTTCAGGGCATGCCTAGAAAATACAGTATTGCACTATTGCCATAGGTGTTTTATCTCTGTGTTCGTTTCTTTGTTTTGACCCTTAAAACTTAAAAGCCTTTATCATTACCATTCCATTTGACTCTATTAACAATTTTTCCTCCATCAACAGTTCTTGACCCCAAGTGTCATTCTCTGGTTAAACATATGGAGCACTTTGACATAGGATTTCCTTGTTGACCCCATGTGTCTCTTCTGACCGCAAAGTACCTCTCGATCGTAATTTCTCGCTTGACACCCAAGTATATATTCTGACCCCAAGTGCCTCAGATTAATACTATCATATGAGTAGTGTCTAAGTTCATCATTGGAAAGAGGAAGTTAGAGTTTTAGAGAGAAAGAATTACATATCCAAACCCTTACAATCAGGAAATACACCCCTGTCTTCGCAAGTCGCCACATTCTGGCATTTTAGAAAGAAAAACTAAATCCTTCCTTATATTCAGGAAAATATATTCCTGTCTTTCAAGTCACCATTTTCTGGCATTTTAGACAGAAAAAGGCTACGTGCAAACCCTACCCGTTTCTGGCTTGAATCTTATAGCAAATACGCCACAGAGACTATCTTATACATCACCAGTAACAACTGTTTTTAAGCCGAAACATTTTCGACCAAAAAATTCCCAAAAGTCCAAACAAAGTACTGCCCAGTTTCTGAGACTTTTTCGATTAGGTCCCTCTTAACTTTTACGGCTGACCCCTATAAAATGTCAGAAACTGGTCACTTGCGAGGACAGTTCTGTATTTTATTGAATGTGACAAATGTTAGGCAAAGTCCTATTTTTTTAAACATTAGTTTCTGTCAAGTTATTTTCAGCGGCAGAGCATTTCTGGTTAGGTCTCGACAAGACACATCAGCCATAAGAAACTGCATGGAAATAACTGCAAGGAGTTTCGAGATAGAGGCATCCTAGCAAGGTGCCGAAATGCGGAAAAAAAGGACAAAGTTCAACTTTCTAGTTCCAAGAGAGCAACTTAGGCACTAACCCTATAATACCATAGGGATTATTACTAAAAACAAATCTGGACAGAAAATGCCTTCGTTACAGCCAAGGTACCGATAGATCCGTTTTCCTTTGATACATCTATGACGACAAACCGCTCCAATTCGGACTATATCTATGCAGTATTTCGAATAACCACGCGTACTCATAGACCTAATCCTTAACCCTAACTCTGACCCTAACCCTAACCTTAACCTGCAAAGACACAGCTGCATTTTCCTTAATGTAAAAGACTTTACTGAAACTAATAACGTGAGAAGAAAAGGGTGTATTTTCCTCAATGTCAGCATTTGCTTTCAGTCTGTTATCTCTAAAATGCCAGAAACTGGTGACTTGCGAGGCCAGACGTGCATTTTTCTGACCGTTTTGATTATTTAATACCGAACAGTTGTACAATTGGCAGAGAAAACATTTTAAAAATAAATCTTCATTAACAACCAACAACCAATCCTTTATGAGCAATGGATTAGGACGAGTATCATCGGCTACTGAAATGTTATAGATGCGCATGAAACGGCAAATATAGAAAGCTCCGAAAGGCGGCCATTGTGGGCTTGTATGGTATCTAATTTATATCCATTCTTGAATGCTTGCCTTTGGTATGTAAACGGAAAAAAAATTGAATTTGAGGATGTCGATATACTTAGGTAAAATGAATCATCTCTTTAATTTCTTTGAGTGAAAGGATGATTAAGCGAGACAGATTAATGGAGGGATAGATATATCGACAAGTATAAAGACAAATAGATTCATAGGAAGATTATTTTCAGAAGAAGCACATGTGATTGCATACATATAAAAATAAAAAAAAACAAACCATATACAAGATAATAATTTATTGTTGTTATCATCATGGCTCCTGCTATGAAATCATTAACAGTTTCTTTTCTTCAAACTTCTGTTGGATAGCTTACTTTTTAAACTTTCTACAATAATTCGAAAAAATCAATATCTATATAATTTTAATAAAATCATGTTTTACAATGAATTTGTTTTAGACGTTTCAGTTTATTATTAATAGTATTAGTAACGGTTGTAGTTGTATCAATCAAGAGGACATTATATCTCGTACAAGTCATGGTTATATATTTGATTCTATCTCTGACTACAAATGATATGAGCAACAGAAAGAAAAGTCGAGCAACTAAACATCTGTATAATTTCCTCCTATATACACAGTATATTATCATATCAATAATGCTCACTAACAACTTCAGTGTGTAAATACAAAGTTCTTTCGTGCAGCATAACCTGAAGTTGACTTCGGTTTGGATGTAAGACAAACATTGAGATGACAATATCTGCCTATAGAGGAATCCGATTTAAGAGAAGAACTTAAGGAGAAATGATCGTCCAACACAGCTGAACAATTATCGCAAGACAATATATGCATATCAACCATGGCTCAGATAGAATGCCAATTCTGGATTTGACAGCTAAATAGACAACGGCACTGATTATTATGTAGAAACTACAAAACACTTTTACCAGTTTTGCCGTGAAAAATCCGACTAAAGCACTGTTCCGGGCACGATAGAACAATGCCCATATCTCACTATCAGAGAAACGCGAAATCATCAAACATTATTATAATTTAAGAAGATGTGATATAAAATTACTTAGAAAAACAAGAATTTACCAATATTTAGAAACATCGAATGTCTCATTGTCTTCCTCATATTCATTGGCAAATTAAGGAGAGTTAACGACACTTTATATATATTGTTTTTTTTTTTCATTGCGAATCTAATAACTGTTCCCACTGCCTGCGCGAAAAATCAGTCTCTGACGTAAATTCTGCCCACAAGACTTGCTGACAACAGTGGTGTCGCAGTTGCATTTCCCTGCAAGACATAGGAATCGTATTGCACAGAACCAATCGGCGCCAGCTCCAGAGACCCATTGTTGGAAAGTACAATCTGTG
Source organism: Megalonaias nervosa (assembly GCA_016617855.1). Taxonomy (NCBI): domain Eukaryota; kingdom Metazoa; phylum Mollusca; class Bivalvia; order Unionida; family Unionidae; genus Megalonaias; species Megalonaias nervosa. The sequence continues at coordinate 12,968 of JAECUM010030744.1, read as the reverse complement.
GATTGACATAAGGTGTCGAGAAGTTGCCATAGAGTTTGAATTTATTAAATCTGGTGTTCGCATTAAAATTCACACTTCCGCAACTATCCTTCGCCAATGACGGACATCTTAATAACATACATATCTGCAAATAGTATGGGCCATGGTATTGATGTATTCCATCAAAAACTCCCATGGCATACATTTCACCACTATCATCCCTTTCATATTCAAGATAGCAGCACAGGTCCATTTGACACACACGTTTGCTACCTTTTCCTGATCCAATGAGAACAAAATTGTACCAGTCATGAAAACTGGTAGATCTGAAATCATCGTCGGAAGCAGCCCAACGGTTCTCGTATGAGCCAAAGTATGCTGTAGGTTGTTTTTGTAAGTTAGATAAACCTGCTCTTTTTTGCAACACCGGAACGTCAGCCACAACCAAATGACCCTCATCCGACGTCCTATTGTAGTAAAATCCCATCGGCCCTTTAGGTGTGTAAATGCCACTACCTTGAAATCTTTCTTGTGGTCGATGAAGATTTGCAGCCAAGAAATTTACTTTGTTAGCGATAGCAAAGGAGGAATGATACCCTATTGCAGAGAAAAATGGCAATGCATCCATCCATGCTGTGGGAAAAACAACATCAGTAATGTTGTATTCTTCAATGAGCGGAATAGCTGGCTCGTGGAAAAGAATATCGAAACAAGTGAAAATACCAAAGCGACCAAAGTCAGTATCAAAATAAATGTATTCTGGATTTACTGGCTCATCAAACTGGTATTCAAAAAAGAGATTTTGCTTATGATATTTTGCAATCAGCATTCCTGATCTGTCAAAAACAACATCTGTATTGTATTGATACTGACCATCACTTTTACAGTTAGGATCAGCTTTTACGCAAGGCTGGGCGTCTCCAATATTTGCCACCAAATAAATTGAGTGGTTCCTCGCCAGGCAACTTAGAACGACTTGAACATCTGTGTTATTGTGTCTTCGAGGCTCTACGCACGGCGTCCAGCTTTCCAACTTGGGATCCGGAATGTATTCGAGGTATGGGGCGATTGTATTTCTCGTTATCATTTGATAACCGTATATTCCATCTTCTGGGAACACAATGATATCAACACCCTGCAATAAGATAAATATATGATGAACCTACGTTTACCTTCTTTGAAAGAGATATGTCTGTAGCTTTAAAGGTGTTACACACTATTGCAGATTCGCAACATTGACACGGTAGGTGTCATATATAATCAATATCAGCTTGATTTGTAATACAATTACCAATAATAGCACTGTCCCCTTTCTTTTGCATTCGCACCTACAGATCAAGATACCAGATTATTCAATCGTGGAAGGAAAATGTCTCCGTTGTGTTGTTATTGTTTGAATGTCCACTCAGCTTTGTATTTGAATGATGCACGACCTAATTTGAATGTTCATGTGTCCATACAATAACGTATTGAAAATATAAAGTGTACATCCTATGTTAGTATATGCAAAAATGATCAAGACAAGCTGTGCTAATGAACATGTAATTCAATATCTCTTTCGATGTATTCAGGTCTGATGTATTGACACACACGCACACACGGGAAAACATTTCTGAAATGAAGTTCTCGTATACACCAAAATGATTTAATTCTACCAATGTGATATTGGACAAGCAAAGCTTAATCTCTTCGACAAAAACGTGCTTGTATGTTGCAATATATTGTGCAACTATTTATTATGGTTCCCACCAAAAAGCGATAGACATTTATTTCTTCCATTTTCCATGGTAGTCTATACTGCTATGTGTAACATTCTTTGAAGAATAGTCATGTACAATAAACAACATAATCCTTGATAAAAGAGGAGATGCATCGTAACATTGACACATATACAATTATTATTATTTATTATGCAACTACGAAAAGGTAAATAAATATCTTAATATGTGTATGTATGGATGCAAACTGATAGTCGTGTGGGATATATTTTGCATTTTGCATTGTTATTATCGACATAGATTGAACTCTAAGGTGTATTAGAAGAGAGAAAAACATAGTGTGGAAAATGTGTGGTTTTTTTGTATCTATTAGGTGTACGTGAATTACATTAAATGGTGAAGCATGGGCGGTATTTTTATAAAACTATATGAATGTCGGAAATATTTGCAGGGCGGTATCCCAATCATATGTCGAGCTATTGCAGTTTAATCCTATCATGTCTATTTTTTTTAGAGATCAGCGACGTAAGTTGTATTCCTTATATATGTCTAAATTGCTGCTTTATTCCTGCTCATGTTGATACCCAGTCACGGTCAAAGTTCCAAGAAATGTACATTATTTCGTAATTTATTTGTCAAGTTTATTTTTATTCCCATTCTTATACTAGTTACCGTTATAATCTTGAATATATTTGCCTCGTTTCTATTTCCCTCAATATGCCTACATTTATTCTGTATACGATTCTATTCTGTTAGTTTTTATTCAATACCATTCACACCTACCTGCCTCGCTGCTTCAGAGACCTGTGTTTCATACACGTTAATATTGCTCATCATATTGTGCAGAGCTTGCTCCCTCGACACTTTTACATCTGGTTGCGGCGGTAGGATGATCGCATGTTCGTACACAGCAGCCCTGTATGTTTGTCTGTTGTCTCTGGTCAATAGAACTTGACTAGAGAGACCAAACAAAGACAACACAGCTATAGTCAGCAACATGGTGGTGAGGAATCCGTTCGAAATAGGAGAGCCCCGGATACAGCTTTTATAGTAAAAAGGGTGCAAGTTTGGGTTATTGCGCCGTTACATAAGATCCCGTAATCAATGCCCCCTACTAACAGGCGTGATTAAATTGCTGAGAACAAAACTATGTTGTCTCTTGATGACTCTTTTGAAAAACCTAAATGTAAATAAACAATTAAAAGAAATATAAAAATTGCTGTACCAGGTGTGCACTCCTGATACAAGATATATCAATCACGCAAGTTCAATCAAAGCTTGCATGAGTTGCATTATGGAAGTGATGAAACAATCTTCACAAAGTTTGAAACGATTTTATACAAACATATTTGTTTTTCAATCCAAATGTGTTCAAATAATCTGCTAATTACCTAAATGTATGTGTGGAATTTTTTGATTATCATACAACCACAAGACTACACAGCCATGGAATAATAGTTTTGAATCATATATTTGACGGATTAATGATCAATGGTTAATTAGCATCTGCACTTGAATAGTTTTGTGAATAGTTTAGTTTTCGAAAAAATCAAAACAGATAGAATAAAAATGATTAAAATTAAGGAACTAGCTTGAATGTAATTTGGTGTAGTAGAATAATGAAAAGCTGCCGAAATCATGATCTCATTTACAAGATCAAGAAACATATTATTAGGAGCAGTAGAAAGAATAATAGTTTGATTAGTAGTAATACCAATAAAGCTAATATCATTATTATTAATAATAATATCATTATTATTGATGGTATTAGTGGTAGTGGTAGTAGTAGTTGTCGTAGTAGCAGTAGTAGTATCAGCAGCATTAATAGAATTGTAGTAGTAGTTGAGTTGTATTAGTTGAGATAATGAAAGATCCTTCTGATTATTATCATCATTAGTAGGAGTAGTAGTAGCAGTAGCAGTAGTGCGTGTGTGTTTGTGAGCGCATTTGCTTCTTTACATAGTGGTTTCCGTGCTCGACCATGCCTTCAATGTGGTATCATCCGAATAAAGGGTAATTAACTTTGCTGACCATGCGGATCGATTCGCGGGTATGCTCCTCCGCTCCGTCAAAGACTCGATGGTGCTATGATTGTTGAAACACATAATATATGACCGTAGAAACACCCGACGACATAATTGTAGAAACACCCGATAACGTAGATGAATATGATTTAGAAGTCAATGAAATAATCACGATTTCAGTTTCAGATCCTGGTAAAGTAGACATGTTTAAAACAATTCGTAAAACAATTGCAATTAGACAATGATTTCATTTATATAACACTATGTCTACTGTTAATCAGTCTATGTAACCCGCGCCAAAGCGTGGAATACGAAAACCACGCAGTGTGTGAAAAAGCAACACACTTCAGTGTTATGGCTATCCATATTGGTAAATATGACTGTAGGTTGCAGTTTAATATCATAAAGGTTTGCCAATAACTTGCATAGATAGCTACTTTTTGTCCATGATTGAAACTTGTACTTGAAGATTATGGTAAACATGTTGACATGGCCTTTTGACAATTTGAAGTTCTGGATGACAATGTGTCTACAGTCTGGTCTACTTTTCCATTAAGTTGAATGGGTTTTATCCTAACGATATGGCCCAAGTGGGAGATGTAATATAGGATTTGTCAACAAAGTCCTTGTTAGAATCTTTAAGATTAATTGTGTTAAGATGTAATTTGTGGGCAATGATATATCTGCATTATTCATTGGAATTACAAGTCTTATGGCAATGGTTAAGATTCGCGATTTTATAACGTACGGATACGGAATCTTTCCTTTATGCTTAATCGACCTACCGGTAAAATGTCTCGAGAAAACGAAAACTATATCAAATATCTTCAAAGCATCGTCCTCCGGAAAATTAACCGTGCCATTTGTACTCGTAGTGCCATCACTACTGGAATCCACCGCAAGCACCACCAATGCATAGTCTTCCTAGGTTTGAGCCGTACTCAAACTATGTCGCCTCGGTTCACAGCGCACAAACGCTGATGAACCTGTCTATATATATATATATATATATATATATATAGATATATATGTGTGTGTGTGTGTGTGTGTGTGTGTGTGTGTGTGTGTGTGTGTGTGTGTGTGTGTGTGTGTGTGTACTCTGCGTACGACGTCACCCGACACTCTCTTCTGATCGGAAGATGTAATCTTTTTGCAACGAAACTTTGGATTGCGATTGGTGAAACACTTCAATCCGTTTCAATCCGATCATAGACTGTAAACAACAACGACTCTTGTCATGGTTTCAACTCTTTTCACTTGAACATGTGGACAAATGTGAAATAATCTAATATCGTTTCTGGGATGCTGTTCAATCCGGGCTACCCTATGCATGTGAAGGCATCGTTGGTCATTACCAGAATCACCGGTACAGCACTATTGAGGACACGAATATTGGAAGAGAGACGAAGCTGTCTGAATAGGGCCTTCATGTACGGACCTGCTGTGAGACGAAATTTATGGAAGAGAAGAATACCGGTCAGATGCCGTTTATGTTAATTAGATTGGGTTAACAAAACCCAAGGGCCCTTTTCAGGGCATGCCTAGAAAATACAGTATTTCACTATTGCCATAGGTGTTTTATCTCTGTGTTCGTTTCTTTGTTTTGACCCTTAAAACTTAAAAGCCTTTATCATTACCATTCCATTTGACTCTATTAACAATTTTTCCTCCATCAACAGTTCTTGACCCCAAGTGTCATTCTCTGGTTAAACATATGGAGCACTTTGACATAGGATTTCCTTGTTGACCCCATGTGTCTCTTCTGACCGCAAAGTGCCTCTCGATCGTAATTTCTCGCTTGACACCCAAGTGTATATTCTGACCCCAAGTGCCTCAGATTAATACTATCATATGAGTAGTGCCTAAGTTCATCATTGGAAAAGAGGAAGTTAGAGTTTTAGAGACAAAGAATTACATATCCAAACCCTTACAATCAGGAAATACACCCCTGTCTTCGCAAGTCGCCACATTCTGGCATTTTAGAAAGAAAAACTAAATCCTTCCTTATATTCAGGAAAATATATTCCTGTCTTTCAAGTCACCATTTTCTGGCATTTTAGACAGAAAAAGGCTAAGTGCAAACTCTACCCGTTTCTGGCTTGAATCTTATAGCAAATACGCCACAGGGACTATCTTATACATCACCAGTAACAATTGTTTTTAAGCCGAAACATTTTCGACCAAAAAATTCCCAAAAGTCCAAACAAAGTACTGCCCAGTTTCTGAGACTTTTTCGATTAGGTCCCTCTTAACTTTTACGGCTGACCCCTCTAAAATGTCAGAAACTGGTCACTTGCGAGGACAGTTCTGTATTTTATTGAATGTGACAAATGTTAGGCAAAGTCCAATTTTTTAACATTAGTTTCTGTCAAGTTATTTTCAGCGGCAGAGCATTTCTGGTTAGGTCTCGACAAGACACATCAGCCATAAGAAACTGCATGGAAATAACTGCAAGGAGTCTCGAGATAGAGGCATCCTAGCAAGGTGCCGAAATGCGGAAAAAAAGGACAAAGTTCAACTTTCTAGTTCCAAGAGAGCAACTTAGGCACTAACCCTATAATACCATAGGGATTATTACTAAAAACAAATCTGGACAGAAAATGCCCTCGTTACAGCCAAGGTACCGATAGATCCGTTTTCCTTTGATACATCTATGACGACAAACCGCTCCAATTCGGACTATATCTATGCAGTATTTCGAATAACCACGCGTACTCATAGACCTAATCCTTAACCCTAACTCTGACCCTAACCCTAACCCTAACCTGCAAAGACACAGCTGTATTTTCCTTAATGTAAAAGACTTTACTGAAACTAATAACTTGAGAAGAAAAGGGTGTATTTTCCTCAATGTCAGCATTTGCTTTCAGTCTGTTATCTCTAAAATGCCAGAAACTGGTGACTTGCGAGGCCAGACGTGCATTTTTCTGACCGTTTTGATTATTTAATACCGAACAGTTGTACAATTGGCAGAGAAAACATTTTAAAAATAAATCTTCATTAACAACCAACAACCAATCCTTTATGAGCAATGGATTAGGACGAGTATCATCGGCTACTGAAATGTTATAGATGCGCATGAAACGGCAAATATAGAAAGCTCCGAAAGGCGGCCATTGTGGGCTTGTATGGTATCTAATTTATATCCATTCTTGAATGCTTGCCTTTGGTATGTAAACGGAAAAAAAATTGAATTTGAGGATGTCGATATACTTAGGTAAAATGAATCATCTCTTTAATTTCTTTGAGTGAAAGGATGATTAAGCGAGACAGATTAATGGAAGGATAGATATATCGACAAGTATAAAGGCAAATAGATTCATAGGAAGATTATTTCCAGAAGACGCACATGTGATTGCATACATTTAAAAAAAAAAAAACAAACACATATACAAGATAATAATTTATTGTTGTTATCATCATGGCTCCTGCTATGAAATCATTAACAGTTTCTTTTCTTCAAACTTCTGTTGGATAGCTTACTTTTTAAACTTTCTAAAATAATTCGAAAAAATCAATATCTATATAATTTTAATAAAATCATGTTTTACAATGAATTTGTTTTAGACGTTTCAGTATTATTATTAGTAGTATTAGTAACGGTTGTAGTTGTATCAATCAAGAGGACATTATATCTCGTACAAGTCATGGTTATATATTTGATTCTATCTCTGACTACAAATGATATGAGCAACAGAAAGAAAAGTCGAGCAACTAAACATCTGTATAATTTCCTCCTATATACACAGTATATTATCATATCAATAATGCTCACTAACAACTTCAGTGTGTAAATACAAAGTTCTTTCGTGCAGCATAACCTGAAGTTGACTTCGGTTTGGATGTAAGACAAACATTGAGATGACAATATCTGCCTATAGAGGAATCCGATTTAAGAGAAGAACTTAAGGAGAAATGATCGTCCAACACAGCTGAACAATTATCGCAAGACAATATATGCATATCAACCATGGCTCAGATAGAATGCCAATTCTGGATTTGACAGCTAAATAGACAACGGCACTGATTATTATGTAGAAACTACAAAACACTTTTACCAGTTTTGCCGTGAAAAATCCGACTAAAGCACTGTTCCGGGCACGATAGAACAATGCCCATATCTCACTATCAGAGAAACGCGAAATCATCAAACATTATTATAATTTAAGAAGATGTGATATAAAATTACTTAGAAAAACAAGAATTTACCAATATTTAGAAACATCGAATGTCTCATTGTCTTCCTCATATTCATTGGCAAATTAAGGAGAGTTACGACACTTTATATATATTGTTTTTTTTTTCATTGCGAATCTAATAACTGTTCCCACTGCCTGCGCGAAAAATCAGTCTCTGACGTAAATTCTGCCCACAAGACTTGCTGACAACAGTGGTGTCGCAGTTGCATTTCCCTGCAAGACATAGGAATCGTATTGCACAGAACCAATCGGCGCCAGCTCCAGAGACCCATTGTTGGAAAGTACAATCTGTGGATTGACATAAGGTGTCGAGAAGTTGCCATAGAGTTTGAATTTATTAAATCTGGTGTTCGCATTAAAATTCACACTTCCGCAACTATCCTTCGCCAATGACGGACATCTTAATAACATACATATCTGCAAATAGTATGGGCCATGGTATTGATGTATTCCATCAAAAACTCCCATGGCATACATTTCACCACTATCATCCCTTTCATATTCAAGATAGCAGCACAGGTCCATTTGACACACACGTTTGCTACCTTTTCCTGATCCAATGAGAACAAAATTGTACCAGTCATGAAAACTGGTAGATCTGAAATCATCGTCGGAAGCAGCCCAACGGTTCTCGTATGAGCCAAAGTATGCTGTAGGTTGTTTTTGTAAGTTAGATAAACCTGCTCTTTTTTGCAACACCGGAACGTCAGCCACAACCAAATGACCCTCATCCGACGTCCTATTGTAGTAAAATCCCATCGGCCCTTTAGGTGTGTAAATGCCACTACCTTGAAATCTTTCTTGTGGTCGATGAAGATTTGCAGCCAAGAAATTTACTTTGTTAGCGATAGCAAAGGAGGAATGATACCCTATTGCAGAGAAAAATGGCAATGCATCCATCCATGCTGTGGGAAAAACAACATCAGTAATGTTGTATTCTTCAATGAGCGGAATAGCTGGCTCGTGGAAAAGAATATCGAAACAAGTGAAAATACCAAAGCGACCAAAGTCAGTATCAAAATAAATGTATTCTGGATTTACTGGCTCATCAAACTGGTATTCAAAAAAGAGATTTTGCTTATGATATTTTGCAATCAGCATTCCTGATCTGTCAAAAACAACATCTGTATTGTATTGATACTGACCATCACTTTTACAGTTAGGATCAGCTTTTACGCAAGGCTGGGCGTCTCCAATATTTGCCACCAAATAAATTGAGTGGTTTCTCGCCAGGCAACTTAGAAGGACTTGAACATCTGTGTTATTGTGTCTTCGAGGCTCTACGCATGGCGTCCAGCTTTCCAACTTGGGATCCGGAATGTATTCGAGGTATGGGGCGATTGTATTTCTCGTTATCATTTGATAACCGTATATTCCATCTTCTGGGAACACAATGATATCAACACCCTGCAATAAGATAAATATATGATGAACCTACGTTTACCTTCTTTGAAAGAGATATGTCTGTAGCTTTAAAGGTGTTACACACTATTGCAGATTCGCAACATTGACACGGTAGGTGTCATATATAATCAATATCAGCTTGATTTGTAATACAATTATCAATAATAGCACTGTCCCCTTTCTTTTGCATTCGCACCTACAGATCAAGATACCAGATTATTCAATCGTGGAAGGAAAATGTCTCCGTTGTGTTGTTATTGTTTGAATGTCCACTCAGCTTTGTATTTGAATGATGCACGACCTAATTTGAATGTTCATGTGTCCATACAATAACGTTTTGAAAATATAAAGTGTAAATCCTATTTTAGTATATGCAAAAATGATCAAGACAGGCTGTGCTAATGAACATGTAATTCAATATCTCTTTCGATGTATTCAGGTCTGATGTATTGACACACACGCACACACGGCAAAACATTTCTGAAATGAAGTTCTCGTATACACCAAAATGATTTAATTCTACCAATGTGATATTGGACAAGCAAAGCTTAATCTCTTCGACAAAAACGTGCTTGTATATTACAATATATTATGCAACTATTTATTATGGTTCCCACCAAAAAAGCGATAGACATTTATTTCTTCCATTTTCCATGGTAGTCTATACTGCTATGTGTAACATTCTTTGAAGAATAGTCATGTACAATAAACAACATAATCCTTGATAAAAGAGGAGATGCATTGTAACATTGACACATATACAATTATTATTATTTATTATGCAACTACGAAAAGGTAAATAAATATCTTAATATGTGTATGTATGGATGCAAACTGATAGTCGTGTGGGATATATTTTGCATTTTGCATTGTTATTATCGACATAGATTGAACTCTAAGGTGTATTAGAAGAGAAAAAAACATAGTGTGGAAAATGTGTGGGTTTTTTTGTATCTATTAGGTGTACGTGAAATACCTTAAATGATGAAGCATGGGCGGTATTTTTATAAAACTATATGAATGTCGGAAATATTTGCAGGGCGGTATCCCAATCATATGTCGAGCTATTGCAGTTTAATCGTATCATGTGTATTTTTTTTTAGAGATCAGCGACGTAAGTTGTATTCCTTATATATGTCTAAATTGCTGCTTTATTCCTGCTCATGTTGATACCCAGTCACGGTCAACGTTCCAAGAAATGTACATTATTTCGTAATTTATTTGTCAAGTTTATTTTTATTCCCATTCTTATAATAGTTACCGTTATAATCTTGAATATATTTGCCTCGTTTCTATTTCCCTCAATATGCCTACATTTATTCTGTGTACGATTCTATTCTGTTAGTTTTTATTCAATACCATTCACACCTACCTGCCTCGCTGCTTCAGAGACCTGTGTTTCATACACGTTAATATTGCTCATCATATTGTGCAGAGCTTGCTCCCTCGACACTTTTACATCTGGTTGCGGCGGTAGGATGATCGCATGTTCGTACACAGCAGCCCTGTATGTTTGTCTGTTGTCTCTGGTCAATAGAACTTGACTAGAGAGACCAAACAAAGACAACACAGCTATAGTCAGCAACATGGTGGTGAGGAATCCGTTCGAAATAGGAGAGCCCCGGATACAGCTTTTATAGTAAAAAGGGTGCAAGTTTGGGTTATTGCGCCGTTACATAAGATCCCGTAATCAATGCCCCCTACTAACAGGCGTGATTAAATTGCTGAGAACAAAACTATGTTGTCTCTTGATGACTCTTTTGAAAAACCTAAATGTAAATAAACAATTAAAAGAAATATAAAAATTGCTGTACCAGGTGTGCACTCCTGATACAAGATATATCAATCACGCAAGTTCAATCAAAGCTTGCATGAGTTGCATTATGGAAGTGATGAAACAATCTTCACAAAGTTTGAAACGATTTTATACAAACATATTTGTTTTTCAATCCAAATGTGTTCAAATAATCTGCTAATTACCTAAATGTATGTGTGGAATTTTTTGATTATCATACAACCACAAGACTACACAGCCATGGAATAATAGTTTTGAATCATATATTTGACGGATTAATGATCAATGGTTAATTAGCATCTGCACTTGAATAGTTTTGTGAATAGTTTAGTTTTCGAAAAAATCAAAACAGATAGAATAAAAATGATTAAAATTAAGGAACTAGCTTGAATGTAATTTGGTGTAGTAGAATAATGAAAAGCTGCCGAAATCATGATCTCATTTACAAGATCAAGAAACATATTATTAGGAGCAGTAGAAAGAATAATAGTTTGATTAGTAGTAATACCAATAAAGCTAATATCATTATTATTAATAATAATATCATTATTATTGATGGTATTAGTGGTAGTGGTAGTAGTAGTTGTCGTAGTAGCAGTAGTAGTATCAGCAGCATTAATAGAATTGTAGTAATAGTTGAGTTGTATTAGTTGAGATAATGAAAGATCCTTCTGATTATTATCATCATTAGTAGGAGTAGTAGTAGCAGTAGCAGTAGTGCGTGTGTGTTTGTGAGCGCATTTGCTTCTTTACATAGTGGTTTCCGTGCTCGACCATGCCTTCAATGTGGTATCATCCGAATAAAGGGTAATTAACTTTGCTGACCATGCGGATCGATTCGCGGGTATGCTCCTCCGCTCCGTCAAAGACTCGATGGTGCTATGATTGTTGAAACACATAATATATGACCGTAGAAACACCCGACGACATAATTGTAGAAACACCCGATAACGTAGATGAATATGATTTAGAAGTCAATGAAATAATCACGATTTCAGTTTCAGATCCTGGTAAAGTAGACATGTTTAAAACAATTCGTAAAACAATTGCAATTAGACAATGATTTCATTTATATAACACTATGTCTACTGTTAATCAGTCTATGTAACCCGCGCCAAAGCGTGGAATACGAAAACCACGCAGTGTGTGAAAAAGCAACACACTTCAGTGTTATGGCTATCCATATTGGTAAATATGACTGTAGGTTGCAGTTTAATATCATAAAGGTTTGCCAATAACTTGCATAGATAGCTACTTTTTGTCCATGATTGAAACTTGTACTTGAAGATTATGGTAAACATGTTGACATGGCCTTTTGACAATTTGAAGTTCTGGATGACAATGTGTCTACAGTCTGGTCTACTTTTCCATTAAGTTGAATGGGTTTTATCCTAACGATATGGCCCAAGTGGGAGATGTAATATAGGATTTGTCAACAAAGTCCTTGTTAGAATCTTTAAGATTAATTGTGTTAAGATGTAATTTGTGGGCAATGATATATCTGCATTATTCATTGGAATTACAAGTCTTATGGCAATGGTTAAGATTCGCGATTTTATAACGTACGGATACGGAATCTTTCCTTTTTGCTTAATCGACCTACCGGTAAAATGTCTTGAGAAAACGAAAACTATATCAAATATCTTCAAAGCATCGTCCTCCGGAAAAATAACCGTGCCATTTGTACTCGTAATGCCATCACTACTTGAATCCACCGCAAGCACCACCAATGCATAGTCTTCCTAGGTTTCAGCCGTACTCAAACTATGTCGCCTCGGTTCACAGCGCACAAACGCTGATGAACCTGTCTATATATATATATATATATATATATATATATATATATATA
>JAECUM010030743.1:0-36246 GCA_016617855.1 Megalonaias nervosa | reverse complement strand
CTCTCTCTCTCTCTCTCTCCCTTCCTTCCTTTATGTCATCAGGTACGGCGGTACAATTGGTCTGTATGGCTTGTTTCAAAGTATGATGACGTCAAATCAGTGCCAAGGATATCAAACGACAGCATGTGGAACTGCCATGAAGTATGGTTTCCCACTACACTCTATATCGTAGCTTCTAGTCCTTTGATCTAAAGGCTGGCACCAATGGAACGGGTAGTGGGGATTAAATTCTACTGTATTAAGGAGATTCAGTGACATCCTGGCTGATTTAATACGAATAAACTGTTTTCAGATCACACAAGAAAAAGCGACGAATCCTGTCCCTGGGGACGCCTTTGTGCACCCAAAATACTTGAATAGACTGCCCCATTGATTGACAATGCAGAGAGAACTAGTGACCATTTTATGTTTAAATTAAAATTTTAAAAATTCACCTTAAAATGGAGCAGATGAAAAATTGAAATAATTCTAGCTAGATAAATCAAAATAAACACCTCAATACCTGAAATGCAAAAACACAAAAACAAATGATAAGAAAGCACAGCGTCATGTAAATCGTCTTTAGACAGGAGAAGAATTAGGGAGGACGAATAGATAGAATGCAGATGATTCTGAGCAATATTGGAAGATAATTAGCCTAACATTTATAAAATTTACTTCGGTGAGAGTCCAATTAGACTTTTACGATCTAACTTTTCAAACAACCTACTTAGGAATGAGACAAAAGATGAATAAAGAGATTTGTTATAATAGAACAAAGCCTGTCAACATAATGAACAGGAATGAAATAAAGAACGACATATAACGTTTATATAGCAATATACTTTAGCGAATTTTGAAATGGAAATAAGCGGAAATATAAGATTAATGTTCGCGAGGAAAGAATATTTAATAATGCACATCAATAGTTATCAACAGCTCGAAGAAAGCTAATGGCTACAAAGACTAAGGTAGCATTATGTTGGATTTCAAAATTTTCAACATCGGTGTGATCACAATTAAACAAACATGGCGGTCAGAAATATATCTGCAAAAAAATGCTTTAAATCTTTCTATACGACAAAAAATTTTTGAATACATAAGACTGTAACAACGTAATTATCTTAATAAAATACATGAAGAGAATCAAGTTGTAAACTTACAAAACTATCAACAACAATTAAATGTTCCGTATATATTTTGTTATCATTAATTTTGATAATATCATTCCATCACAGGCAAATATAGCCCTAAGCAAACATTTAACATATGCTTGACAATCACAACAGCCGAAAACATTCCATCGAGTTTTTACTTTTGACACAATCCAGTGCACAAGAGATATAAACTATTAGTTTATAGAGGAATATATTGCATAAAAGTATTTTACTTTGCCTTGATGAAAATAAGTAGAATATACAAGATACATGCCATTGTAGATTCATGACATGTCCGGTTACGAATGATTAAAGCTGATCGAATTGAATAGGAAAGAATTATAACGAACAACGGCGAGAAATACAAATCAGTAAGGATTTTATTGTTTATATGTTCAGAAGGAAAGCAAATGTATATCAGTAGAAAGGACAATCTGGTTTGTAATTAGCTTTAGATGTATTGTATAGTTTGAAGAACAGTTGGCTAAAAATATGAGTGGGCAAAAGTTAAAAGTAATACTAAAAGAGTTACGAAAATGTCGCGTAAGTGTTTAAAGAAAGACATTTACCAATAACAATTCATTGTTAACATTAAAATATTTAATTAACCATCTATACTTTCAATGGAAAAGTTCGTTTTACGTCTGTATGATTCTAAAATAGTCAATGACGATTATCAGTATGTTCAGAACGTCATGAAACACTTTAGCCTGAAAACGCTTGGAGATCTTCAGGACAATTATGCAAGAAAGATACTTTGATGCTCTGCCAATTTAGAAACATTTAGGAAAGTATTTTTTGAAAACAACTAACAAGACCATGTTGAAATACTATTGTAGCACATGATGCCCTTTTAAAAATAACTTGTGTTGAATAAAAACTTTTGACAAATGTGATTGAGAGTTCTGTAAGACCTAAAATTAACATGATACTTCATCTGCACCCCCACCCCCCCCAAAGAATATTATGATTACTACTTAAACAAAGATGGTACGATACAAGTGTATGGAGACCATGACAGACCAAGGTCGTTGCCATTTACTATGTAAGTCATCAGGGATGAAGTGGAGGCTGCAGTAAAGGGACTAAAGAAAGGAAGTCAGCTGGGGAAGAGATATCAGCACTTGTTCAAGAGGAACCTCCATGACAGATCTGATCACAACAATGTGCAACAAAATCTGGCAAACAGGAAAATGGCCTACCCCCATGGACCTTGTTTCTGATCAATCACTAAAGGAATCTGCAGCTTTGCCAGAACTGCCGAACGATCAGCCTCATCGGTCACCTAAGCAAGGTTATGCTTAAGATTATCCTCAACAGAATGAAACCACAAGCAGAGCACATCATTGCTGAAGAATTGAGGTTTCAGAGCAGGACGTAGCTCTACAGAACAATCTTAAAATCCTCTGAGAAAAGATCTGCAGCACCAACAGGACCTCGATCATGTCTTCATTGACTTCAAGAAGGCTTTTGACAGTATGGCATGCAGACTTGTGGGCCACCATGCGGATATACAACATAAACGCAGAACTAATGACCAACGTAGAAAACCTGTATGACAAAAGCGACTAGCGCAGTTCTCATCAATATCAACATATTCAGTTGGTTCTGAGCCACAGTTGGAGTGAGACATGGGTGCCTTCTCTCACCCACTATCTTCAACATTTCCCCGGAAAAGATCATGTCGGATGCCTTGGAAGACCATGAAGGCAGTGTCACTGTTGGAAGCAGAACAATCACCAACTTGCTCTTCTCAGATGATATCGATGGCTTAGCAGGAGATGAACAAGAAACGTTAGTGAACTGTCTTAATCAAGCATCACTAAGGTTTGGGATGGAGATCAAACACTGAAAAGACCAAGCTAATGAAAACAAACCCCAGCGGCGTCCAAAATAAAATAAGACTGAATGGACAGAAGCTGAGCACAGTGACAAGCTTCTTGTATCTAAGTGCTATAACCTTTGATGAAGGTTCGAAACCTGAGGTACAGCAACTGTACTGGCGAGGCTGAAGCCTCTTGGAAGGACAGCAAAATTACGTTTATTAAGCTTATGCGCTCCCTCGTTATGTCCATATTCTGTATGCGTTTGAGACCTGGATCCTGACAGATGAACTAGCGAGAAGAATTCATGCCTTAGAGATGAAGGATTCTGAAAATATCACACAGACCAATCTCTAATGTGGAGGTGCGCCTTGTACTCAGGTGCAATTGGACCATATGAAGGTTTGCTCACCACCGTAAAGAAACGCAAACTAAGATGGTATGGTTACGTCTCACTCTCATCTGGCCTGTCAAAGAAAATCCTACAAGGCACGGTGAGAGGAGAGAGACGGCAAGGCAGAGAGAAGAAGAGATGAGAAAATTACAAAGAGTGGACAGGCATTGTAACAAGATAACCGAGTTGGGATTTCGGATTAACAACAAAACACTGTTGATGGTAATATAAATACAATATTTAATGATGTATGATTTAAATAAGAAACGAAATATGATTAATACGTGCGTGTATGGGTCCAAATATTGGACGAATTAACATATTTCGCACGAACCTACTAATGCAACAAATACAAATACAAATATATGATCTTTACGGTACAAGGACAAAAAGAAAGTACGATTCACGGTATATCACAAAATGAAAAGAATGAGTTTTACACAACTGCAAAACAAATGTAGTATTCACTCAAAATAGTGAACTGATATTTTACTCAAATAGTAAAATGATAATAAGGCAGATATCACAAGATATCTCTTCACTTCCTAAACACTGGGTATAACAAGACCCCGAAATTAGCCCACGGCCAAAAGATTTCATGTATGGAGCAACACAAACTCTCCCTCAACATCACACTTTGCTACCAGTCACACTGGCCAATGAAGCAAAAGGTTATAGGTAGTCACCGACCACCATTGATTCCTAGGTCAGACAAGCAATTAGCGCCCACCACTTTGGTCTGCAACGCCCGATCATCTGCCACTTGACCCCGTAACACACTTCACTCAGCTGCACGGCCGCCGTCCAAACAGCTCCGTTGCCAGCTCCATCATCAGCTTCACAGCCGCTATGGCCAGCACCACAGCCGTCAAGGTCAACTTCCATGGTCAGCTCTTTAGCTGGTACCTCATCAACCCTGACCACCATGGTCAGCTCCACAGCTACCGTCAGCTCTGATCCCCATGAATCAGCTCCACAGCTGCCACGGTCAGTTCTAATCACCATGATCAGTTCTGATCACCATGGATCAACTCCATCTGCTGAAAATACATCCAATACCGTGTACTATGCATGACATGGGCATATACGATAACACGTAATGACGTTATATACGGTAAGTTATAAAAATAACTTATCAGTCCTGTATTACAAAACAATAAACAGGTTCAGAAGTGAACCGGTGAATCATACGATTCCTCTAGCACTAAATGTGTCTTAACTAAATGCAACTTGGTAAAGTTCTTGCTAAGTCACAGACAAGAATAGAAAATATTAGCATTATACTACGCAAGTCGAAGCTACAGAAATATGAAAAATAAACGTGGTAGTACAATAGCTATATCTTACAATACACATAAGAAATAAATAACTTACATACCTCTACAGCTGGAGATATGCAGGTCTTGAAGTAGACCGCCGACTGACAAAACGTTCCGTAATGTGTCGATTTGATCTTACTGCGAGGCATTTATACACAGACAATGTAGCTTTACATCGTCTGTGCAATTCATGTATTCGGGTTTTCCCATCGTAAGCACTTCGCGCGTGCGGCATAGGATGAACCGAACTCACTGTTTCAAAGTAATGTAGAATATACATCAGTCACCCTCGGGTATCGTTGTACACAAGAAACGAAACCCGAGTACATGTATTTAATAAAGAAATAGATTTATGCAATTCCGTGACAGGCATAGAGTCTGGAAATTTCCAAAGAGCAGTGGAGAACATAGAGAAATATTGTCGCAAATTCATCAGTGGCGCCCCTACGACCAGCCAAATTACGGGAGAAATGAAAAATTAAATGAACGTAGATACCAGCCGTATTTATCAGAGGGATGCCTTAATACATTCTGGTGAAAAAATAAGCTTACGATGAGCAAATAATTAGCAAATTAAAAATCGGTTAAAGAAACTTTTTTCGAAATACACAACGTGACCATGATACTGATTGATTTTATAAGTATAGGTTGGGATGCCATTACATCTGCATGGTTATTTCAAGAACTGCCCGTTAGATCTAAACAAATAAATTCCAGATAAAAATGATTTGCCAGAGTTATAGAAGAAGTCGATAAATAATTGCAAATGCATCAAAACTGTTATGTACATTGCAAAGCAAGAATAAATATGTCATTCACTACAGAAATGTAAAGCATTAAATGCACTTTGCTTAAAGCTGAATAAAGATACAGCAGGTTGTTTAACGAACACGCATGCTTCAATCTTACACTGGGTTACATTAGGAATTTGAGACAAAAATAAACAAAAATGTTTGAGAAAGACTCTTCAACTGATTAACAACGCTTTATTCAGTAAAAACAAATACATTAGAAACTTAATAACAACAGCTAAAATATAGGTACATGAAAATAAACAAAACTGTGTGCTGAAAAGATCAATCATCTGCATGTAGAACCATTGCTGACATTGATTTAGGGTTCGCTTGTTGGAAAAAGAAGAAAATCAAATGATAACTATTGTAATAGTCAAGTTTTATATTGCGTCTGTTGGTTTTAACAGCACGTTTGACACATTATTGCCTATATCTTACCGAGGTCATACTGAGGCAACCAACCCGGGCTGGTTTGGCGGTTAAAACTTGTAATACATTATTTATATCATGTCGAGGTCACTCTAAGGCAGCCGACCCAGGCGGTTAAAGTTTGTATCGCATTATTTTCTATATCATGTCGAGGTCACACTGAGGCAGTCAACCCGGACTGGTCTGGCATTTAAAGGCTCAACTGCTTCAACTACAAAGCAGACATTACACATTTGTTTATAAAACATGTTTTCGTGTTAAGATATGAACAGTCTTTGATGTTTTCTCTTTCCTATTTTATCTATTGTCTTTTAGTTTGATATGCTTGACATGTATCAAATAAGCACTCAATGAAGATAGAGACGATCCCAATTCAAATGGCAGCGAAGTATTTGATACCATTTTAAGTCGTGTAATCGTCTGTTACTTCATTTGTAACCTGTCCAAGTGGTCGATTTAAAACAAAATCTGTTTTTGATGTCATGTTATAATTACATCTGATAATAACTTGCTAAATTATAGCATCTCTAACATTGACAAATATGTTATGTCTTCATGATTAGTTTCTCATCCACATTTTGCAACTGTTGTTCAGTCACAATTTTACACCTTATATCTTTGTATATTCCATTTGCAATAATTATGTTTAATTCCTACTTGTATTCTTCTTTTCTGAGGAAAGTGGGGATATTTTTATTTTTTATATTTGATACATTCTAATTCTTTTTCTAGCTGTGCTTTCTCCGTGTATAAAATGTAATATTTATTTTGTTAATAATCGATAAAATGGCTACGGTTCGGGGTGAAGGTTTTGAAGAGTATAAAAGCCGTGTCCTTTGTATGAAAGTTGGCTATGAATACATAAAAACTGAGGAACCATACTGGATGATACATATTTATCAACAGAAAGCAGTACAACTACTCAACTATGTCCGCAGGTAGAATTAATTAATATGTACAAAAAAGACATCATAGGTAGTTTAAAATTAGATGATCAACAGTATCAGTTAATAATAAATGCTTTTAGAATTAAGGATAACGCATTACCTATTACGGCACAAATGGAGACAATCAGTATTTAATAGACGTATAATCTAATAAAAGTTTCCGATCGAAAACAATTTGAGATGGATTTTTGTTGATAAACAGAGTTAAGAATTTTCAACAACAAAAAATCCAAAATAAAATGCCAGATATTTATTCTGAATTGTTTGGTCAAAGCACTTGCAGATCCTGCATATTCAGGAGATATGTTTCCTACAAAATAGGAACGGCAGAGCGTCGTTGCCTATGCAGAACAATAGTTGAAATACATTCGATTCAAACGCCTTGTTATCGAGATGCCCACAGTTGACGCAGGTGAACCGATTGATAACATAGCATTAGAAGCGGAAAATATTACAGATTGGTACCATAAAAAAAAAAATTCAGAGCGGAGTTCAGCAATGAAACATATAAACATATACAGCCAAAGAGCTTGAACAGCAAGAACTATTATTCGGGCATGTAGCACAGTTGGCGAGAAATATTCGAGAAAACGTTGAAAGGATCACTGAACGATTTTGACAAAAATTACCATTAGATGAAAAGTTAAAAGAACTGTTTAAAAAAAGTAACATTTGCTGCGATACTCATTGCAGTAAGTAAGATAGTGTCAGCAGCTGTTCCTCCTACACTAAAGTTTATACAAGGTTTGGTACGGAGCAGCGTAGGAGGAGCTGCTGCTCCTTTAGAAGGTAATGATGATTCGTTCATTGACAAAATTAAAATGGGGTCAATGAACATATATAATTATTTTTGTCAATCGTGCAAAAACGTATCAGTAGTGTTGCCTGGAATTACCGGCATTGTGAAATGTTGGTTGCTTAAAAGTTCCGGCTAAATTGTTTCTTTTCTTACCAAACATCCTATTTTTCTCGATATTACATTAATGCTTTGTCGTTTTACTTTTCATTGTAATTGTGATTAAAGGTGTTGACAAAGCACCTCGCTGTATTAGAGTTTCTTAATTATGCCTTGGGTTCATTAAAAATATAATAAGCGACTCTGGTCTCCATTAGTATCGCTATAAATGATCAACATAGTTTATCTTTCTAAGTTAGAATTAGTTACGCACGCAAATTTAAGCTTGTCAATGTCAAAATGTCAAAGTATACATGCACTTCCTGTACAGTCTGAAAGTCCGAGTATTGAATCGCATTAGCAGATATGCTATACACCAGTGTAGCCATCTTGACAGCAATCCTTTTCTACAAAACCTTTACACACTTTGTGTCTGCTTTGTCTTCTACAATTTCGTGTTGTACTGTCTCATATCGTTTACCAGCCTTTAGGATACCGTTTATATTAACTAGTTATTGATACTAGGATTTAACCCAGTCTAAACGAACCACTTGATTTCTGTATAATTGTTGTTGTATTCAAATATGCTTCCAATTTGCACGACTATGATGCTTAATAATAGATAACATCCTTTACCACCAACAGTAATCCAGTTTTATGCATTATTTTGATATCTTTTCCTGGAATTTAATCATTATGTCTTCAAGCGATTCGTAACCTTGCTTGCCTAAATCAATAGTTCAATTAAAGTTTTTAGAACAGTCTGATATTGTTGGAACATACGATGTAATGCTTGTTCTGTTCCAACTTGTGCAACTAGAATGTGGATTACAACATTCTTGATACTTTGAGATAATCCTGCAATACTTCATCTGTCACACTATTACTGTCTTGCAGAAATAACGAAGCTCATGCCCTTTCCTCGTCTGCAGTAATGAACTTGTTAAAACAGTAAAATGATTTTTGGGTATCTTTTCCCTAAGTAAATTAATTCAATCTCTTACCTCAGGCCAGTAATCTCTTTCACCAACTAATCCTTGCGTTATTTGTATTCTCGTGTATGTTCTTTTGTAATCTAGCTAGCTTTTACCACACTTTAACACTATCCAACTCCGTAAACAAACAGGTATTATTTTTCATGCGGACATTATTGCTTACCTGTAAAGAATATGAACTACTTCTATCACATCTTTGAAAAACTGCTGAATTTATCATAATGTGTCTGTGCAATTACTTATGATAGACAAATGTTAAATTGTCTATGAGATATGAAGGAAACATTATCAAAAGGTATGTGCTCTTTCTGATCCGCTAATCCCTGTGATCAGCCATTTTTGTGATTCTGATACACCATGGGACACAATTCTTCATGTTTTCTTACGATGAATAAGAAGGGCGTTCTTCGTTTTCTAAGTCAAATCAGCCGGAATGTCGATTATCACTTCAATTAAACGGCTTAATTTGACCTCCATGGGAGCCACTATCTTGAAAGGCTAGAAGATCCAGTAGTAATTTAAACTGTGCGTATAACGAAACCAACCTCGAGAAATTACAGGTGCGCCTTAGTTTCACCATCCCTTGTAATTTTGACTGAGTATGATGCACTCCTACGATCAAAGTTTAAACAATCGATGAAAATATTCAAATAAACAAAATACATTTATTCTAAAATTCTAAAATTTAAAACGGATGAATGAAAGGATGCACGTTCTTTGATAAAATGTGGAATGTAACAGTAAACTTTTAAATATTGTTTAGACTGAAAAAAAACAATGTCATAACTTGCCTTACAACATAAATATAAAAAGGTCTAGATGGTGCTGTTCTAGAAAAAGAAACAGAATTCTCAAAGACATTCCAAAACTATTGAGAGTTTATCTAGCTTTTAACATTCTGATAACTTAGAAGCGATGGACCTGCAGAGTTACTATGGACACCCAAACAACCGGAAAATATTGTTTTAGAGTTTAGCATTGAGATGAATGGTTTATTACATTTTCGACTGTGAGATCAAACATGACAATTAGAATGATGTGATTTATCAATTTCAGCTTAGAAATGGAAAGGCAGACAAGATTATGTATTGGGATTCAAAACGCGGCTCAGCTCAGCAACATAAGAACCATTATACTATTTAACATCAACAAAGAATTGTTTCAGTTTCATTATCCTCATTTTTTGTGTAATTTTACTTGCAAGTAGAAAAATAATGCAACTTTTTATCCTTCGAATGGTATTGATTGTGATAAGAACAGTGGCAGATGAACACTTGAATCAGAACAAATTATGCGAATTTGTCCACAAGTAAAATTTAGTGGCATATCTACAAGAGGAAACAGCAAATTATTGCTTCATCATTGATCTGGGGAATCGAAGGTCTTCTACCCATTTCATTGACGCAAAGAAAGGAAATTTTTAAAGTGTAAGAATCCCAACAAATGTCCTAAAATGTGTTTCGCTCTGAAAAAGCTTCGTACGTCTAACTTACTAACGTTACATAATTCGATATCATTTAGAACATAATGAACCTTTCGCATTTACTATTACAAATCGGATGAATACACGGCTTCTGCAACGCTTATCATGCCAAAGGAGCATAACGCAAGTACAGATCGATATTAAATCATAGTTGTATTAAAACTATTAGCCTCCTAAGATTGTGAAACGAGTGCGAGCCTTCGTCTAAAATTGATGCCCAAATATTTCTAATAACAAGGCACATATTTTACCATAACAAAAGCACTTTTGTTTCATGTATCTATTTTAACGATTGTGTAAAATGTGCAAAGTATTTACGTTAAAGAAATTATAGAAAACAATTATTTGGTCGCCAGCCTTATTTTAATTGCTTCACGCCATGTTTCATTTTTTTTTAAATATCCAAAACCTGTAGTTTTCATATTTTCGTGCATCAGGATCAAATAAATCAGCATAGTACACAGGTGACAGAGGTTACACAACTGGCTGCAATAAACTCGAGCTCTTAACATATGTTTTTTGTCTTTCCTAGCGGCTTTCCTTCCTTTTTCTTTTACGCATCTTCTCTGTTTTCTGCTTTTTTAATCCAGTATATTCCTTGTCCCTTTCATCCAATCTTTCTTTCATTTTTCCTTGTGATCAACCATTTGTTATTATTTTGATTACTAACAGTTACTATGACATTAAGTAGGTTACGACTTTTATCCAGTAATAATTCAGGTTGCCTTGTGCCAAATCAGGGGCGTCCGCAGAATTGTTTTCGTTGGCAGGGGTGGGGTCGGTCGGAGGCAAACATGTAGTGGTCAGCTATTAAGTCTGACAAATGTATGCCAAAACATGTTTAGAGGTGACATCCGGGGTGGAACACGTGACCCACCCACCCACCCCTTGCCACACCTATGTGCGGGCGCCCATGTGCCATATGATGTGTGAATATGTTCTTTATTAATTTAAGATGGTTAACTCTAATTTAAGATAGCAAACACTAATTTAAGAGAAATAACTAATTTAAAATAGCTAACTCTAAGATATATAACTCTAATTTAAGATAGATAACTCATGAAAAGCTGCAGCTGCTTTGACCGTGATCCTACTTCTATTTATTTAATATTGGCAATAAAATAATAAAATAATCGAACAAAAAACGCCGATATCTAAGTATGGCATGACGGGATGCCGTAGGCACATAGTATTGTATTCGACTACTGTGGTATCACACAAGCGTTGGAGAAAACAGAGGGATGATGTAGAGCAATCGGAACCATGCCATTTAGCAACAGTCTATTTTGGTATCTACACAAACCACGCCCTCTTAACAGAAGGAAAAGACGAATCATTGTTAATTGCAAGAAATAATCGGTGTTCCCATGCAACAGAGGTAACTGATGCCGTTGGCATCAACAATTTAAAACTGGGGATTGATCATAGGGAAAGAAAATGATGTAGTTCGTGATAACTGGCTAGTACTGATAGGCAATCTAATGGGCTGATACAACACCACTGTATTAAAATATTCATGTTGGCACCTGTACCCGATATCTGCTTCTAATATAACTTTTGAGATGTCAACAGATCTGAGTGCTTAATTAGTTTCATCAAGCTCTTAGAAAAAAGTGTTGGGGACATTTTGATAAACTCTTTTCGTCGGTCTATCCGTTATCACATCTTGTCCTATACCGCCAGTTGGAAATTCACGGAACTATGTAGTTACCAATGTGGTAAAATCAACGAGAGTGATATAATTCTTGTCTTCCCCTTCGGGGGTTCCTGAAATATGGTAAAATATAATCATTTTAAAAATCAGTTACAAAGATATTGTCGTATATGTGTTGCAAAACTTCGTGTATGCACACAGAGCAGGAAGACGCATGATGTATCTGGCAAATGTTGTTGTGACCCGTGATTCACTGTTCTGTCGGGGTAGGGGTGGTTGGAGTGTGGGTGGTGTGGGTAGTGGTGATGGAATTAGGGTTTCGACATGAAGAGCTCAATTGTGAGCTCTTACGAAACTTGCAAATTACAACACTATATTTTAGTATTCAGTACGAAGCAGGTCCTGAAAATACATAACAGGTGGCAACCATATTATGGACTTTGCATAGTCTGATTTAACGAGACTCGCGTGACTGAGATCTTCAGATTATTATATATAAAGATCTGTATAATTGACTTTTGCAAACTGCTGTGGCTCGTCTGTTATTTCTTTCCATTTTACGTCTGTTCGAAAAAAAACTCCATATGCTCTGTTCAATGGATCAGCACATTTCGTGTATATGCGATAAATATAAACATATAGGTAACGTACATTGGAGGTGGTTAAACATATTTTGCAAAAAGGGAGCAATAAGCGCCATTTTATTAATTTGGTGAGTTGATGCAACAGTCTGACGACTTCCAAGATTTTCATGCAGAACGAAAACCTGAATTACCAAAACATTTATGTGGTCGGTAGAAAACAAACAAAACAAATTGAAAAGTGTGCATTTATGTGATCTAAGTTTTTTTTTATTAAGAATGCTGACTACCTGCCAAACAGCGACTTTATCTCATTTGTAATAAGTATCGTATTCAATGTTACAATTGTTTGTATTGCAATCGGAGCAAACTCAAACCCCTCCCCCCCCCCCCCATTCCAACAAGAAAAAATAACTTGCACGTACAAGTAGAATTGTTTCCTCATTTTGGAGGAAGAAAAGCAACAGCACTAAATTCATTCCCAACAAAGTAGTTCGTAGACTGCAATCTGTTACCTGAACATAAATTAAATTTACATTAAGATAACGTAAATTAAAAAGAATACTCACTCATATTTAACATATCTGATTATCTATGGAGAATTTTTACTTAAATTGTCATAGATCCACTTCTACCTTTGTTCCGTATAGGCTCGTTTAAAAGTAACAAAAGAAAAGAGTGAAGACAACAAGCTTTGTAAGTTTTAACAAAAATAATTTATTTCCCTAGAAAACACGGTGAAAAGGTGAAAAGAGAAAATAGGACTTACAGTTTGTGAAGACAATCCAAACATTTATCCTAGTACTGAAAAAATACAAGTCCTATCACTAAATAATTTTAACTGAATCCAGGTTCGAATCTTGATGATGTTCCTAGATGGAGGATGATGACGTCAGGTGAAGTCTTTACACAAATGTCCAGAATTTCACGTTGAACCACAATTTGTACTGTACTATTCCAATTTAGAATTAATTTCACTGAATGTCTTTGTCCTAAACCACTTGTGTAGTTCTCCAGGGGAAAAAAAATTATTATTCAAAAAGTAGATGAACTCCTATAGCTGTCATCTATAACAAGACATATCTCGAGCTCTACAGATGTAAAGAAAAATAAACTCTTTCCAGCGCAAGGAAAATAATACCTTCTTCTCAAGGTATAAGAACGACTCTGACTATTTCACAGGGACCTAAGTATTTTTAAACCGAACTAAGACGTCATTTCATGCACGCGCACGAAGAACGCGTGGTTATTTCATCATCTAACAATCGCAGTACACGATGTAATCACATATGCTTAGGAAATGACCCTGGCCACAACCAATCGTTTACGCCGGTTGTTTATCAACCCGGCAATCTAAAAAAAAACTTACGAAATCCGAGAGTCATATTTACGTTCTAAATAAACACGATGTTTCTTTCAACAATATCAGATCCCGTGAACATAATCATCATCATAATAAAATATAATGATACAAAAAAAAAAATGAAAAGAATTCAAATTTTAACACACAAGTAATTAAACTACATGGTCGTAACACCTTCTACACGTCTCTGATTAGAAGCTCTAATTGATTAAGACCAAACTTCTAATAGAGTAAATCAGAGAAATAAAAAATAACAAAAATATAAAAATGGCTTACAATTAGGGTTTTCATGCATGGCATTTATGGCGTCACAGTGCTATCGCAGTGGCAAGCAAAAACTACGGGAGCTGTGAAAAACGGTGAATTTCAATGGAGAAAGTACGAAAATGGAGTATGTAGTGCCTATATGATGCAAAACACAAGAACCTTTGTTGTAAACGTCATTACTCTGGGTAACAAAAACGCTTGCTCTAGATCAGCTATTTTACCAACCCAGAAGCTATTAAGCAAGGTTCCATTTCTTAAAATAACGTTGAATTCCATACAACACTAGAGGAATGGTGAGCAGCCCCGTACCCAACCGTTACCCCATGATGGAAACCGAGCTAAAGTCAGAGTGTAGTGAACGATTACATAGTTCACCTCTACGTAGCTTTCATTAGTCTCAAGCAACCAGTATAAACAATAATAATAATGCAAAAAAATAAATTAAAACTAACGTATCTTGAAAACAAAATATTAGCTATTTTTTAAACAAAGGTTTTCTTTTGCAATTGTTTATCTTCACATTTGAACTTGTAATCTTGTTAAAATGTACAATTTTAAATTTTTATCGAAGCTGTATAGCCATTGTTTTGTGCCGGTATACTGTTAAACCCAATACATACATACATACATACATACATACATACATACATACATACATACATACATAAAAACCAGTATGTTCTATGATATTAAGCTTAAGTTACTATAATGAGCTGCGAAAACCAAAGATTAATGTCTTCGTAGTTCGTAACATTTAAGAACAAAATCAATGTACTTAAAATCTGATTCAAAGGCATCATTGTCCACTTCTTTTCATGTGAAAGTCGCCTGCTTTTAGTAACCTTGGAATGACAATTAGTAGTTACAAGCATATCGCATGCACGAGTATGCACCTTAATTTGTTACTACATGTGAGGCCTCACAAGAAACGTATGCAGCATGCAGTACACTCATATCATTCATATATTCATTCACGTGTACAATATAAGAGTTAACTTGTTGAGGAGAACTATAATAACATGTAATGTGTAGTTACTATTATGCCATGCTTACCACGGAATAAATAATTAGCCCTACTTCCAATTGCACTGCTCAGAAATGGTCTTTTGTGTAGGCTATACCGTGCAAGAATCTATGTAGTCAGGAGTTCAACACGAATGTTTAATCCATGCTAGCAATGCGCAAAACGAAGGTCACAATGACCTTCTTGGTTGTACGGTATAACACAAACTGAGACGCATCTCATTATTAAGTTTTATGATTGAATATAAGCAACACAAAATAAACTTAACACACAGTTGCAACAAAATTACTGAAGCGTGAAATATAGGTCATTTTGCAATAACGATACATATTTTATAAAGATTCATCAGCAAGTGTCATGAATCTAAATAGGATAATATGCATATAGCGTGTCAAAATCTCACTGTGGTCATGAACTTAATGCCAAAATCCTAACCAAAGCCAGTATAAGATGAAATATGAATCATTAGTAGCTTTTGTTGCAATGGTGTGGTAATAAAAAAGTACATATCATCATCAATTTTTATGATTCTAGCATGAACATTACCTGAGGATTTAACCCATGTCATTGAAGTACATTGAGTGGGAAAAACCTGAGCTAAACGCAAAAACTTAAACAAGAATGTATAACTAATGCAAATCTGTACAAAGTTAGCCCCCACAACAGGGGTGGGTGTTATGAAACCAATTCCAAACTGCTGCCTACGGCTCTAGAAGAAAGAATGGTTGAGATAAGGGGAGGATGTATGCTCATAACTGAGGGGACACCGATGCCCATTGCCCATTCCCGGGGTGAAATTGAAGGGACAAAACTGTTCCTAAAACAGAGTACAATTATTAGTCGATATGCGTATTATCCGATGATGACCATAATATGTACCAAGTCTCACAAAAATTCACAAAAAACTCAGCACTTGCATTCATAAAATTGTATGTATTGCAATCAAGCTCCATTTCAAAAGGGCAATAACTCTCGCTAAATGCAAGACAGCACGAAGATTTACCAATATGGCATCTTTAGATGATGACCGTAATGTGTACGAAGTTTCATAGCGCTCCATAAACAAACTGCAATACAATTTGTGTTGATCAGATTTTGACTTATACTGCCTTTAGCCACAAGATAAAAAGGTAAAAAACCTCATGAAGGCAATACCATGTCGACGTGCGCATTTTCAAATGATGATCAAAAAATGTACAAGTTCTATTTTTATCTGGTTTTAAATCGGTGGTGGGGTACAAACAAACAAGAAGGTATATTCAGAATATATAGACATCGTAAACGTCAGGAGAATTGCTACAGCAAGATTGTCAGACTGACCGCTTTGGCGGCCATATTAGATATCCGAGTGACATCGTTTTCATTTAGGATCAACTAAATCATGGGATGAACGTGTGTGCAAAATTTCATTGCAGTCCACGAGGTACTATTAGGGCGACGATAACAAACTTGTAAACTTGCGCTAACAGGCTGACGGCGGACGACAAGACATCCCATAAGCCCGTCTGGTTTATGACCAGTTGAGCTAAAAATGTTAGGAGCATACTGATTTCTTAAATATGCGCATCGTCAGGTGATGACCATAGATAGTAGGTGTTACGCATATGTAATTAAATCGCTTGTGTGTTAGTTTTCAAATTCTTTTTTTATTTTATTTTTGTTTCATTACATTTTATTGAAATGAATAAACAATTACAATTTGAGAAAGAGGAGAAAGAGAGATAGGAGAGGGAGAAAGATAAACAATTACAATTTGAGAAAGAGGAGAGAGAGAGAGACAGGAGAGGGAGAAAGATAAACAGTTACAATTACAAAGAGAGAAGGATGAAAGGGAATTTCAACTTAGAATGAAAGAATTTGAGCTGGCAAGTTGCAAGCACGATTCCACTTCACATACAGATTCAAGTTTTGACATTACAAAAATATTAGGGTAGTTCCCCTTTTCGAGAAGTAGACAAATATTTTCCTCGTTTTGAAAAAGTTGCGGAAAATTTGAAATGGCCAAGGGAGTCTTTGACTCAGCAACTACAATGTGTACTAGTTGATATTTACCATTCAATGTCAGTACAACAGAGTTCTCATTATGATTTGGTTAAGGACTGCATCTTAAGGGGTTATGCGTTAGTCCCTGAGGCTTATGGGCAAAAATTCAGAAACTATAAGAAAAGAATCTGGACAAACTCATGTTGAATTTGCAAGAGAAAAAGAGCATTTATTTGAGAGATGGTGCTTAGCCAAGAAAGTTGAACATGATTATGAAAGTCTTAAACAATTTATATTACTTGAAGAGTTCAAAAACTGTATCCATTATGACATTAAAACTCATCTTGAAGAGCATAAGATCGAAACCTTGGAAAATGCTGCTCTTGCTGCCGATGAGTATTCTTTAACTCATAAAGTTCCTGTTGTAGGCAAATCATTCATTCAGCAGTCTACTGGTAGGAAGGTATTTCAGCCTAATACGACTCCTCCTAAAATTCAATCTGGCACAACTAATAAACATCAAGCTTCTGATAAACTTGATTCAAAATCCTTGTCTCTGCCTACGTGTACCTAATGCAAGAAAAAAGGACACGTCATTTCTGATTGCTTCAAGTTGAAATATAGGCATCAGAATCAAGATAGACCTATCCCAAATGCTCTTATTTCTAAGAGGTCAAGGTCACAGTCATGTATTGAAAGCAATACATTTATTGGGTCTAATAAACCCCTGTCTGATTTTATTATTGAGAATTATGAACCATTCATGTCGAAGGGTTTTATATCACTCTTGGGTGATTTGGCTAATCCTATCCTTATTAAAATTTTAAGGGATACAGGAGCTTCTCAGAGTCTTTTAGTGTCAGGTATTTTGCCTTCTTCTGAGAAGTCCTGTTCTAATGAGAGTGTTCTCATTCAGGGAGAAGAGTGCGGCTTTGTTAATGTTCCTCTCCATTCGGTAAATTTGTCATCAGACTTAGTTTCGGGACCTGTGACAGTCGATATAGTGTATAAATTACCCGTTGAGGGCATTCATTTGTTGCTAGGCAACGACCTAGCTGGAGACAAGGTTGTGGTTAATCTACTTGTAACTGACAAGCCTTCTTTGGATCAGAAAGTTGATCCTATTGAAAAAGAATACCCTGAGCTATACCCAGTTTGTGCAGTTACCAGAGCTATGTCAAAGAAAGCTCTTGAGAATGATTTTGATAAGGAAGATATTCCTTTAGCTGACACATGTATTGGTCAGGCTTTTGATGAGGTCACTTTCACTTCTAATTTGGAGCAATCGAAAGGTATTGATCACAGTGATCCTCTTTTAGATACTCATTCTTTTTTATCTAATCAGGGTGATAAACGACATCACTTGTCGTCGAACAGGAAAAAGATCCTGAGATCTCCTGTTTGTTTCAGAGGGCCATTAGTGAAACTGAAGCCACTGAAGTACCTGTCTGTTATTTCATTAAAAATGGAATTCTTATGAGAAAATGGAGACCTCCCGAGGTACCTGCTGGTGATGAGTGGTCAGTGAACTATCAGATTGTAGTTCCAAAATCTTACAGACAGGAAGTACTTAGTTTGGCCCATGAAACTCCTCTGGCTGGTCATCTAGGGATAAATAAAACTTGTAACAAGATCTTGACTCACTTTTATTGGCCAAAAATCAAAAGTGATGTTTGTAAATTTTGTACATCTTGTCATACTTGTCAAATGGTAGGAAAACCCAATCAGAAGATACCTAAGGCTCATCTGCAACCAATTCCTGCATTTGACGAACCATTTAGCAGAATTATGGTATATTGTGTTGGTCCCTTACCAAAGACCAAGTCAGGCAACCAATATTTGTTGACCATTATGTGTGCGTCAACAAAATTCCTAAAAGCAATTCCTTTGAGGAATTCTATAGTAAAAGCTTTGATAAAGCTTTTTACTCAATTTGGTCTCCCCAAATCTGTCCAATCAGGTCAAAGGTCAAATTTCATGTCTGGACTTTTCCAGCATGTTATGCTTGAATTTGGCGCTCTGCAATTCAAGTCAAAAGTGAAACTATGGTTTTACAAAACTTTACTTGAGAGAACATTTGAGTCTTGTAATAGAGTTCATTCTCTCTTGCTCATTCTTCAAAATTTTCTTCAAGTTAGATTTTACGGCTCTTACCAAGTAAAGAAGAAAATGAATGAGTTAAATTATAATTATAGTACTCTGGTCTAAATAAATTAATGGAGTACTAGTATATTGAAAGAGATAGCTAAGTAAATTATTACAATTAATTTAGTTGTACATGTCCCACAAACTGAGGATTTAAGTGAAGAAATTCAATTGGACACCGTTGATCTTGGAGCAACAAATGTTCGGAATTCGGAAATTATGAAAGATCTAGACCAGAAACTTTTACATTTGCAACAAGAAGAAAGAAATGAACTTAAACAGTTATTATTCGAATATGAGCACTTGTTTCCGGATATTCCTACGAGGACAAACAAAATTTTTCATGACGTTGAAATTGTAGATTCAAAACCTGTGAAACAACACCCATACAGGATGAACCCTCTCAAACAGGAATACTTGAAAAAGGAAATTCAGTATTTGCTGCAGAACGATTTCATAGAGCCCAGTAAAAGTGATTGGAGTTCACCATGCATACTTGTTCAGAAACCGGATAAAACTTTCCGTATGTGCACTGATTATAGGAAGGTGAACAGCGTGACAAAAACAGATTCATTTCCGTTACCAAGGATCGATGATTGCATTGATAAAATTGGAAATGCCAAGTACGTCACCAAATTTGACCTTCTGAAAGGATTTTGGCAAATTCCACTTACGGAAAGAGCGAAAGAAATTTCGGCGTTTGTGACTCCAGATGGACTCTATCAATATAAAGTAATGCCGTTTGGGATGAAGGGTTCTCCAAGTACGTTTCAACGCTTGATGAATATGATTACTCCGGTCTAGATAATTGTGATGCTTATATTGATGATGTCATCATCTACAACGACACCTGGAAAGGACATCTAGCCACGATTCGGAAATTCTTTGAAAGACTCACTGATGCTAATTTGACAATCAATTTATCTAAAAGTGAGTTCTGCCGTGCTTGTGTAACTTTCCTAGGACATATTGTGGGACATGGTCAAGTTAAACCTATAGATCCTAAGGTCAAGGCTATCTCTGATTTTCCTGTGACTGTCAGTAAAAAGCAATTAATGCGATTTTTAGGTATGGCCGGATACTATCGAAAGTTTTGTTCCAATTTTTCCAATATTGCTGAACCTCTGATAAATTTGTTAAGTAAGAGAAACAAGTTTCTCTTGACCGAAAAATGTCAGGAAGCTTTCGATAGGTTAAAAGCAATACTCAAAAGTGCGCCGGTTCTAACAGCTCCAAATTTCAATCAGTCTTTTAAATTGTCTGTGGATGCAAGTGATGTTGGGGTTGGAGCAGTATTGATTCAAGAAGACAGCAATGGTATTGATCACCCAGTGTGCTATTTCTCTAAGAAATTAAATAAGCACCAAAGAAATTACTCAACAATCGAGAAGGAATGTTTGGCTTTAATTTTGGCATTACAACATTTTGAGGTTTACATTAGCTCAGCTCCTTCTCCGGTTGTTGTGTATAGTGATCCCAACCCCCTCGTTTTCATCGACAAGATGAAAAATAAAAATTAAAGATTATTAAGGTGGAGTTTGTTTTTTGCAAGAGTATAATCTGAACATCAGGCACATCAAAGGAAAAGACAATTTGATTGCAGATGCACTTTCCCGTGTATAGAAATATTATTTCGTATACACTTTATATACTTTATAAGAATTTTCATGAAATTTTGTTTACCTCATGTATAATTTACATATGGCAAAAAAGAAAGCTTTATTATATAAATCTTTCTTTTTTTTCTTTATGAGGGGAAGTGTTACGTATATGTAATTTAATTGCTTGTGTGTTAGTTTTAAAATTTTTTTTATTTTATTTTTGTTTCATTACATTTTATTGTAATGATTATTGAAAGGATTCAAAATTCTTGTTCAGTAATTCGATATTTTCTTTTAGCAAATGTTGTTTATTTAAGACGTAAAAGTGTTACATGAGAATTATTTTTAGTTAACCTAGTTCGTCTTGGGCTGCCAAGAACGTAAACAGGCAGTTAAAATGATTGGTCAGTATCAGGGCCATACTTTCCTTGCGTGATCACCATGTGTAAACAACGCTATTTAATTATTGGTTCTTAAGTGGGGCTACACTGGCGTACGTGATAGACTTCTTGTAGTAAGAGACCACATGTCCCATCTCGCGAGACTTGAAATGATGTTTTTGGGGTTTAAATACGCATAATTAATATTCTTCTGGGAGAGTCGTTTTAACATCTTGAAGGAACAAGGTGTTTCTTTTTATTTGTTGCCAGATTGTTTGTTTTTCATCTGATTTTTGGATTTAATAATTTATTATCCGGGAAACTCAACAAGTTGACTTTTTTATAAAAAAAATTCTGAAAGATATTTATGGAAATTTATTCTGGAATTATTCAGAAACAAAAACTGTGATTCAATTGAGGAATTGTTGATATTCGTACATTGGACCACATCTGACGTCATCGCCTTCCATATTTGTGTGTCGTCGAGATTCGAACCTGGATTCTAATAGAACTATTTAGTGATAGGACTTGTGTTTTTCATTCTTAGGATTAAATTTTGGATTATATTCACAAACCGTAAGTCCTATTTACCAATTTTTACATTGTTTTCTAGGGAAATAAATTATTTTGTTAAAATATACAAAGCTTGTTGACTTCACTCTTTTCTTCTGTTACATTTGTACGAGCCTACACGTAACAATAAGCCTCAGGGACCAACGGATAACTTTTCAAAATCTAATCCTTAACCACATCATAGTCAGCACTCTGCTCCAGTGACAGTGAAATGTAAATATTACGAACTCTACCAGTAAGTACACATTGCAATAATAGAGTCCAGTGCTCCCTTTGCCACTTCAAATTCTCAGCAATTTTTTCAAAATGAATAAAATATTTTCTACCTCCTTTTCACTCAAATGGGGTACTAAAGTGATATTTCCTACAACATCAAAATTAGAGGAGTGTTTTCCTTTTGCCAGCTCTAATTTTTTCATTTTAATTTGGAATTCTCTTTCATTCTTTTATCTTTGCATTTGCATATTTAATTTTTCTTTCTCAAATTGTATTTGTCTTACTTCACTTTCTCTTTCCATTTGTATCTTTTCTTTCTGAAACTGAACCTGTCTTATCTGAAGTTCCAACTTTTTAAGCTGGAGTTCCATTTTCAGACTTACTAAATACTCCTGAGTAAAATTCAAAAATTCTCTACTTTTGATGATATGGTGAATGAAAGCCTGTTGTTTTCAGTAAGATTTCAAGTAAAATATGAAATAGAACTTGGGATTTGAAACTAGGGAATTTAAATTTCAATTTTTTAGCCAAATTCATATATCAGCCAAATTTCATACATCAGCCAATTTCATATATACCGGACGAGCCCCCAAGTTTCTTTATGTTACGCATCGGCTCGTTTAAAGTAACACAAAGTAAAGAGCGAAGACAACAAGCTTTGTAAGTTCTAACAAAACTAATTTATTTCCCTAGAAAACACGGTGAAAAGGTGAAAATATGAAATAGGACTTGATTTGCAAAGAAAATCCAAACATTTGTCCTAGAATTGTGAAAAACGTATACGTCCTATCAATAAACAGTTCTAACTGAAGTAGTTTGAATCTCAATTCCTTTCCAAGATGGCGGATGATGACGTCATACGAAGGTTTTACACAAATGTCCAGAATTTTCACTTTGAATCACAATTTGTACTGTTCTGTTCCGATTTAGAATTAATTTCATCAAATGTCTTTGTCCAAAGCCAGTTGTGTAGATCCAGGAAAAACAATTATTGTTTAAAAAGTAGATGAAGAATGGCTATCATCTAAAACAATATACATCTCGTTCTACAGACGTACAAATGAACAACTCTTTCTAGCACTAGAAAAGAATACCTTCTTATCAAGGTATTAGAAGGACTCTTCAAGGTGTCAAAATATGACTCTGACCACTATTCACAGATACGTGAGTATTTAAACTGAACGAAAACGTCATTTCATGCACACGCACGAAGAACGCATGGTGATTTCGCAATAAACAATCGCAGTACACGATGTAAACATGTATAATTAGAAATGACCTTGGCCACAACCAATCATTTATGCCGGCAGTTTATCCACCCGGCAATCTAAACAAAAAAACTTACGAAAGCCGAGGGTCATATTTACGTTCTAAATAAACATGACGTTTCTTTCAAAATGTCAGATCCTGTGAACATAATCATCATAATAATAATTATATTTTATGATACAAAAATGAAATAGAAAGAATTCAAATTTTAACATACAAGTAATTAAACTACATGGTCGTAAGAATATATATATATATATATATATATATATATATATATATATATATATATATATATATATATATATATGTGTGTGTGTGTGTGTGTGTGTGTGTGTGTGTGTGTGTGTGTGCATATACTTCTTAGTCAGTCTTTTGATGTGTTTTCAGAGACAATTCCATTTTTCACCAATCTTCCTGCTAACACGACCATCAATGAAACGGTAGCAATTGGTCAAGTTTTGTACACCCTCAGCTTCATGGATGCCAACCCAAAGGATAACTTGACTGTCACGATGACGACAAATACATCTTTCTTCACCTTCGACGCAAATTCAAGTAAAATGTTAGCTTGAAAAATCTATTGTCACAAAGAGAGTATCGTAATGGCGTTTAAAGTATCTTTCCAAGCTTCAGTCTATATCATTTTATTGCTGCTAGCTGATCCTGATATTGTTGTGTCAGTAGTCATACAAAAATGTTTTCTAAGCATACTTTAATCTAGTCGCAGACCTTTTTAATGGCGCGTAGTTTCCATTCTTGACATCACATACTCATGAATTATTCGGACGGTAATATAAAATATTTAGATAATATGATGGGCTGTAAGTTTTGGACTCAATACGTGAGAACAATGTCTCGTCCGATGATAATTGCCTATCCCAGTTTTTATTTTTCTCAAAATTTTGATTTACATTTCTTTCCCGTACACAGATTGTCACTGTGTCCGTACATATAATTGTCGTTTTCATACTTTGAGTATTATACTTGTTTGTTATATTCTTTTTACTTTTCTCTTCTGTAGAAAAGATCAAAGTCGTATCCTCTCCAACTGGTGCTATAGGTAACAACCCCCTTGTGTTTAAAGTATGGGACCCCTACAGCCAGACATCAACAGGGACTTTTACAATTATAGTGTCCAATGTGGTAAGAAACAACTTTGCAGTAAGTAGATTTTCTGTCTACGACCAAAATTCAAGGAATGTACACTGTAATAACTCCAATTCCCTAGTAATACTGACTGATTTGGTTTTGGTATTTTACGGTGCAGCAATACGTTGAAGGTGATATAGTTTAAAGAGAAGTAGAGCAAAGTACTTTGACCAAGAATACACAACTGTCGCCGATTCAGACAGATCCATTGGTTTGAATGGAATACGCATCCTTCTGGTTACAAGTCCAATGTCTTAGCCGCTACCACCATGGCTCAACCATGGTGGTACTGAGATATGGTATAGTAGAAAATCATATAATATTTTTAACCTGGGATATGCGCCTCACACTCTCTAATGTGCCTGCTCTTTTTCTGTCTTCATTTAGGATTATGCGATAAATCCTTGAAAAAGACCTGATAAAATGTATATGTTTCAATAAATGCACGGTTTGTCCATTGTAGACTTGATACTGTACGCTGTTAATAGGTTCATCCACACTGGATATTTTATATATGTCCTTAGTATTCAGAAATACACAGATATCTATTTCGTTTGATAAGTAACCGCTAGGAAATGAGTATTTAGATGTAATGAACAGTCTATCTAGCGGCCCTACTTTTTTTAACATTACTTTTTGCTGCTTTCTTTGTCGGACCCTGTTTTTCCTACTTTTTCCAAACGGCTTAGACTATCCCTACCTTTTTAATGTTATGTTGAAAACGGATTACACATTGCATGAACGGACGTAGTAAAGCAAATTCAGATTTGGTCTCAGAGGTGGAGCTGGGTCTTTAAGATGATGGAGACAACCTGGACTAAAGAGATTGGTAGTATATGAATAAGTACACGTTTTTGTTAAAGTTTACGACATTTTGTTTAATTAAATAGGAATAAGTTTTGATTTCAAGTAATTTATGTAGATTTCATAATATTTGTCTGTCTAAATATCTGAATATTTCTCTGCTTTCCCTAATTTTTTAATTAAAATGGAGTTTTACCTTTTACCTCGTTATGTACAAATGATTGCAAGCAAGACTGAAAGCAGCGGAGGGGGAGGGGAGCAAGAAATCTCTCAAACAAATAGCTAATAAAAATGAGCCATCGAAGTTCGAATTTAATACCACTGGTTATTTTTGTATGAAAAAAGTATATTGTTAAGATATTACAGACCGTGGGTGTCAGCAAAAGTGCTTGGATACTACTCTGAAGCAAATTAATATACGGAAAAAGCTGCATAAACGAAGTTTGTAAAGTTCTTGCGGAGAAGATTCGCAGGGAAGGAGACACGTACTATTGTTTCCGGGTCGGAATAATAATAAAGGCAAGGTGCGCCTGATGTGTTTGTCGCGGGGCGGAACTGTGTGAGCGAGGAATTAGAGGAAAACGGAAGACAAGAACATACTTGACGTGGACTCTGTGCGCCTGGCTGATATGGAGTGGCGAATGTAACTTTATGCTAGTAATTAATTTGTATTTAGAAAAAATATGACAGCAAATTTTACCCATTGATTAGACGTGTCACATGCCAATATTGCCAGGGCAATACGCAGAGAGCAAGAAATTTTAAGAGGACCCGATCTCCTTAAGCAAGAGCCGTGTTGCGCTGCGGCTGCTACAGGAATAACTCGACAGAGTGCAGAAGGCCTTATGCAAAGATTGCAGTAATTGAGCCAAAGGAAGCGCTAGCATAAAAAGAAACAATCAGGAGCTTGCTTGTCATGGCATCATTGAGTCCGTGCCGCCCAAAGACTGAATGATCTGCATTACATCTCGCGACTCTATAGCTGGTTCCGACATCAGTACCGTTCGCACTTGTGTGTGTTCCTACTTCGGTTGCGTTGAAGGTGTGAATTCAGATCCGAAGACACTCTGGTTGTCCTTTGGAACAAAAAAATGTTTTGAACCTGCTTTCTTCGGATAAAGGTAGGTTATCATGCGAGTTGCCATTTGAGCTAGCATCGGAACGTACCTAAAATAGGGGTGGCTCCTGATGTTCGTCAAAGAGGCCTGGGTGAGCGGTTCATCTTTTAAATCCTTTGCAAGGTGCTCGTCGCTCTCTACGGGAAATTGTTACACAAAAGTGACATGTACGACCCAAACATAGCCGGCCCACAATCACCACCAGAGCGAAATAGTCATTATGGGGCCCAGTTTAGCCCTCGTGTATGCCATATGTGTTTGCTACCTCTTATGTCCCATGGTCTCGAGACCCTGAAAGGTAAGATGCCGGTATAGTGTTCTTTTTATACGCTCCTGAATTTACTGATACTGCTCCTGTTGTTCTCGCTTTTGAGCTTTATTGGGCGTCTTTATGTCCGTCGTCTCGGGCATTTCTCCTGCTTCTGCAAGCCCACTTAGTGTATACTCTATATCAAGGTCATTCCAAACATCTGCCATGGCGCTTATGAAGTTTTAGATATGGTGCACTGATTGTCTAGAGCCACAAGCATGGCTTGCAGCGTACAAAATATAAACCCAACACATCGTTGCAACAGGCTTCTCAAGTCCCACCGGAAGTGGAAAAACTTGTAGGACACTGGTGGGTCTGTGCAAAAAATGAGCTTGTCAACAATTTTTAAGAAACTCAAAGGCTTCTACTCTACACGATGTCTCAATACTATCGGTTTATCTCATCACATACCAATATGAGTTCTCGACTTTGCAGTTAAAGGGGGCTGTCGATGAGGATCAGGTCTGCTCGCGGAAAGCACGGCCAAAGGCATTGTGCTTTTGTATTATGAGCCACACAATGATGCTGAGATTAATAATGATCGTCTCCTTATGCCGTACGCCAGACTGAAAGGCACAATCGTCGAGTAGAAACAGTGTGGTAGTTTCCTCGAACACTGTAGGTAGTGTGCGCACAAGGCACGACATTCAGATTATAGCCCAGAGGTTTAGATCAGAAATACTCCAGAGTCTTTTTGGCAACGGGCCCACACTATAGATCGTGACTTTATTTAACGTAGTACTTGTGGCAATACCATCAATCGCACGCAAGTGCTCACAACTTCTGGTTCTGACAATGTATGTTGTTTTGACCGATCCTCCAGTTTAGTCTGTGTCTCTAAAATAAGCGATATGTACCAACTCGAATTTGTATGTAGCGCCTCGAAAACGTTCATATTAACCAGGATTATTTGAGGCTTTCTATTCCGATGTTACATTTCGGCAAACGTGCACATATCATTGGATTTACCAAAGCTGCAAATTTGGAATAATGGGGACCAGGCTCAAAACATAGGACCATATTCCCCAGTATTTATTAACATCCAGGGGATTATTGTCAGTTTAATCAAGTAAAAAGAATCAAAATATTTCTGATGGAAAAGCAGTGCCCAGCTATAAGTTGTTCCTGTGGGTGGTGAGTCATACGGGGACTCCCATACTTCTTCTATGGAAAATTAGACCTTGGTATCAATGAGCTCTCCGTATGTAATTTAGACCAAGCACACACACACACACACACACACACACACACACACACCAGTTAATATGACAGTCGTTCACTGGAAACCTGGCAATACCCTCTGCATGGATCGTTTTTCCTTGTTTTGTTTCTTT
The DNA here is from genome assembly GCA_016617855.1 of Megalonaias nervosa. Lineage (NCBI taxonomy): Eukaryota > Metazoa > Mollusca > Bivalvia > Unionida > Unionidae > Megalonaias > Megalonaias nervosa. Next base: position 8,257 of record JAECUM010030743.1, on the reverse strand, counting down.
ACAACACTGTCCCCCTCCCACTGGTCGCAAATCGCTTGGTAGATATATGGTGTATCCGCTAATAGCCAACTCATTTGAACGTTTGTATAACTTTGTTGAGTTAATTATTACTCTGGGGTAAACACTTAGACTTCCGCAATATGTTTTTCCAGTGCCTAACAAATCACAATGGCAGCATTAAATGTCATAGCCATCATTTAGCACGATTTTATTTGCAGCAGCAGTTCATGTGCCATCAGTGTTACTAGCAGCATCTCTTTTTGTTACCATTGTCACTGCTAAATTCCATTCTGCAAAATAATGAGCAATTGACAATACAGTAAGAGGGAGAGATCCGTCAATAATAAAACAACCCGTACACATTTTACCGCCCAAATGTTAGATCCAATAATAATAATAATAATAATAATAATAACAATAACAATAATATAATAATATGCTTATTCAGTAATATAGGCAACTGGCCTATATTTCAAAATACAAGCAAATATATGCGCCATGGTGTACAGAAATTACATATGGTGTTCATTGTGTTAGATATAGGATGCTTCGTAATCAAATTAGGTTAAGGTATTTAACTATTGGCAATGCTGTTAGACTGACACGGACAGAATTAATTTATTTTTTTACCGTCAATGCTACTAGTTTCAACCAAATCTTTATTTAAATCATACATAGGACTCGCACCTTACGGATGACCTCGACTGCGTCATTTGTACACATGGCGGATCACAAAGAATTACAATATATTCCATTTTCTTAAGACAATGCTGCTAGTTTCACTTAGAACTTTATGCAAGTCATACATGAGACCAGCACCTTCTCTTCTTTCTAGCCGACTTGGTCTGTTTCATTAGTGCATTTCTCATTAAACCGATGTTTGTGTTGCACGACTCCCATGGTATGTACTTTGCAAAATATTTTATTCCGTTTTCTTACGTACAATGCTTTTACTTAACTCTTTTTGCAAAAGTCATATATGCGACCTGCTCCTTTACAGCGCCATTCTGACTGACTTGAGCTTCATTTGTACACATTGCTCATTTAACATTTGTTTTGTTCGTTTTACAAGACTCTCATTGCATGTACTTTCCCAAATTAAATTTAAAGACTTTAGTCGCAGTGCTCGCTTGACCGCACACTATTTTGTAAGCTTGGGTTTGGCTTTCCAAAGTCTTTAGCGTCAGGGTAATAGGCTACTGTTGTTTTCCCATTTGTATTAATTTTTAACAAAAGCTGTCTGCTTGCATCATCTGTCCTCCCAGTGGAAAATATCCTCGTTATTGTCATTGGTTTTCAGATATGAATAACCGACAGGTTACTGAACAGTCCTTACATATATTATTATTCTATCAGTTTTCTCTATCTCAAATTGTTCTTTTAAAATTTAGAAAAATGAAACCACAAAGAAGCTAATTTCAATACAGGGACATTTTCTAATTGAAAATATCAAAATAATGCAAGCTGCATGTAAGACAGCGGATACTCAGTCTGTTTCTACGAGTTGGCATAAACTACTTAAATGTGACTTGATACAATCTATATCCTAATTAAGAATGGTGACTTAGTTGTTTGGGGCAGCTACTTGTCGACCAGTTTATTCCACCAAAGAGGTGATAAAAAAAATTATCAAGGTTAATCAGAGTAATGCATGTTTTATCACAAGTGCCAGATAAAGTCTTTGATTTTGGATTCATTTACTTCATTCGAAATGAGGCCGTGTCTATACTGTCCGTTGTTTATAGATCAGGTAACGATGATGTCTTTTATGGACCTACTTTTTTCGCATTTCTTAATTTGCAAGTGTCCTCGTTTCTCAAGGAATTGTTGAATGGGAATGTGTAGGAAAATACTAATGGGGGTAAATACATACCTATTTTCTGCTAGTGTCTGCTATTTTCAGTGTCCGCTAGAACATGTTTCATTATATTCAGTCATAATCCTACATGTTTAACATGGTTAATTTCATCTAGGTGACCGTTCACTGACAAGATGTTATGTTTACAGGCTCCAGTCATTCACAATTTACCGGCGTCAACGTCAATCATCGAGACAACCTACACTGAAACATTGCTACATACCATCAATGTGACGGATATGTCAACATTGATTACATGCAACCTGACGACAACAGGTGTTCCGTTCCTAGTAAAGCTGGTTCCAAGCACAAATGAGTGGGGGATTTACCTCGAGAATAATCCTGGTTTGGAGTACAACATAACAAATGTGTATTCCCTCAACATTTCGTGTAATGACAGATTTGACGCAGACACTGGATTAATGACCGTGAACATTATAGAAAATATCCCACCAACATTCACGAATTTAGGTTTGATTTAAGCCTTTATTACATATCCATTTAATCGTACATGCTTAATCTGATATTTGATAAAGCAGTATAGTCCGTATTCCCGCATCACACACCCAGATCATAACTACTTCAGTGTCGTCTTTGGCGTCGGCGTGCTGACATTTTTAGACTCCTTGAATCCATATTTTATAAATCCCAAATCGTTTTAAGTTTCATTGATAAAGTAAAGATAAATATATTTTGAAAGGGTACAAGAGCGGTTATGTCATAAATGCAAAATTTGATTCGTGTTTGGTATGACTTGAGGGAATGAACTCGTTTGATTTGGCTTATGAATACGCTTCGGTCTGATGGCCTTGACGTATCCAAGTGCCGTAATCAAACTCAGAAGAAAAAAAAACATGTCTGTGTCTTTTTGTACTTATCTTGACGTTATTCCTCACACTCACAATATATTGCTCATCATTAGTATCAATATGTATTAGGATGTAGCACCGACGAGTGACCTTAGAACTTCGTGGCGCGCTCGACATTAGTTTTAAAAACTGTCTTGATCTGGTCTACATAAAATTTAAATTTAGAGTGATATTTTGAATGCATGCGCATTGAAATAACTTTTCCAGTTGATTCATAATGGATGAATTTTGTTTTTTTTTGTTGATCCAACTCAGTGTTTCTTTTTTGCTTGTGATAGACTGGTCACTACAATGTTTAAAGGCGACCTCATCTTTGATGAAGTCTGTAAAATCAAATTCACGTATGTTCTTTCACCTTTCCATTATTTGAACGTCTTTTTCGCCAGTATTTCCCTTTATTTTCTGATTTTAGATACGAATCCCATTATCTCCTTGACGACAGCTCAGAACAGTGGAATTGTCGTCTACACGATGTCAGCAACCGATCATGAGAATGATATTTTATTGTTCAATTTCACTTGCTATCCAAGCACATGTCCTTTCTCGATAAATTCTTCATGTAAGTAGTAACAACACTCAGGGAATGAAAGAATATTCTTTTGAATTTTGCCATATATATATATATATATATATATATATATATATATATATATATATATATATATATATATATATATATAAGTGATCCTAAATTCAAAGCACTAAGTATTTTTACTTTATGTAGATGAAAAAAAGTGATAATGACCTACCGCACCAATGCATCATAAAATAGTTTGATCTTTGTTTTAATTACACAGTTCTGAAGTGAAATGTACAAAATTTCTATCGTTAAAAAGAGAGGAAACAGCGTGTTTTGATCAGGACTTAGGAAGAATGTAAACGATGAATGGTTGCTCCATGCACAAAGGGAACGAAGTTAAAAGTTGGGTGGGGGGTTTACGTATCAGGAATACAAGTTGTTTAGTGCCGTGGCAATTGGAGTAATGTGTCTTGCCCAACGACACCACGGTAGTCAACCCGGGCATATTCGATTGTATAATTCGAACCCGTAATTATTGAGGTCGCGAGACCAGGACGCTAACCACTTAGTCACTGAGGCTACTAAAACAAGCACGTGTTTCCTTGAAAACGAATTGTATCATCGTTTAACTGAAATGAAAAGGCATATAATAAATTTTGTTACCCGAAATAGACTTAATTTCGACAGATACGTAGCCACAAGTGTACTGAACATAATCATCACGTACACTTCCCTTCCTGACAGTGAAGATAATTGACTTGTGTGCTCTAAACAGATCAATTAACGTCAAAGCTACACGTTCTGCATCGACCAGGTACATTTCTTTCCGAGAAATCGCCAGTGCTAATACACAGCAATCAACATTAACATTTGCCCAAAGTCGAGAAAAATATAACGTTACTTTTTCGGGTAAAAAGAGAAATCTTTAGATCCTCTCAATACGGGATCTTTCTTATAATAAACTTGACAGTTGTGAAATTATCAGAAAGACTATAACGTTATCGGATATACTTACGGTTGACATGTTTTCCGTTGAAATGTCTATGTCACAACTAAAAATAAAGACTTAAATAATCCCTTCAAGTTGAAGGATGAACACTTTTAAGCTGTGTTTTGTGTTTATTTTCGCTGGCGAGCCGTATAGACAGAGATTTTGAAAGTTTTATTTCCTCACATATTATGCCGTTAGTACTGTACAGATTGCTGAAGAAGAAAATAGTCTGTTTACTGGGCACTCCCTTTTCAAACGTGTTTTGCAAAAGTGCGTTTATCTTCTTCCATACTTTCGCATTATAACTATAACAATATTTCTGCATGTGCGGCGCAAATGATCACCTTTGTACTGCGAGGATTAAAAGTGAGAAATGTATGTAAATAACTTGTCTGTTATGCGAGTTCCGAAAGGGACACGAAAAACTGGCAGAAAAGTAGCAGATAATGCAAGACTAATTTCATTTCTATTTATATGCAAGTTCTTATTTACTTTCATCCTATGGGTTGAAACCTACGATTAAGAAACGTGTTTAATATAAGTATAGCTTCTGTGAAAGTTTGTAAGCTCGCCTATAGGTTTTGTACTATTTCCAAGGAATACATGCTTCAAAGATATAAAGGTTGTAAGTTACATGTGTGAGGACTTGAAGTCTCCTGTCATATTCGAGTTACATGGGGTTCATTTTTTTGCCAGCAATATTATTTATCAAAGTTCTACCATAAAAGGTAATAGTATTCATGATATGCAATTTCACTCATTTTAACCGCTAAATATGATCCTGGAAAGATTTTAGCGAGGTTTAACTCCGTTTTTCTTTTTGTGACAGCTGGCGTGATCCAACTATCTCAGAATCTTGACGGACATCCCATTCGATCTTATGCTGTTAATGTATATGTCTGTGATGGACATTCGCTTGTGGGACCCGCTGTCTTGAATGTCACTATCTCAGGTAATAAAAATAAGTTTTCACTGTATGCAGAAGTAGCACGTCTGAAATTCTCGTACATGAAGTATAATTTAGATTTGCAGCCATTAAAACTCGTCTGTTTCTCTCTTGACCTGTATGTATGCTTGTATGTATGTATGCATGCATGTATGTATCGTGCTATGTAACTTGCTACCAATATTTGTATCAATTTCCAAATTTTGTTTCAGAAACAATACCTTACTTCAACAATCTACCAGCTGGTACGACTATCAATGAGACTGTGGCAGCTGGCAATGCCATATATACTCTCAGTTTCAAGGACGATAATCCAAGGGATAATTTGACTGTCACGTTGAAGACAAATACATCTTACTTCACTTTGGATATGAGTACGAGTATATTTTCAATTTTCAAAATTCTCTATGGCAAATAAAACATTATGGAAGCAATCAATACATTTTCTTGTATTATATTTCCATTTTAAAAAAAAAATCAATATTATTAAAGGAGAGAAAACTTATAAACTGAGAATCTGCATTTTTCACACCATAACTTCTTTTTATATTTACATATTAGTTTTGAAGCCAGTTGTGTGTTTTTAAGCACTGATATCTCAAGGCGAGTGTCATACAAAAGGTAATGGAATGCATTTTTCATTGTATTGATTGGGTTTTTAGTTCTAGGTGGTACGTAGCTTCTTTTGTATCAAACATAAACATATTCTTCTAATTTTTAAAGACACTATAATATTGCTGATATGAATGGAAGAAAGTCTTTTAAAAAAAACTAGCAGGGTAGCGTTTTCATCTACTGACTATAAAATTCTTATCCTTTATCGTTTTCCCTATTTGTTGGCTATTTCACAAGATTATTCTTTCTGAACCCCGTTTTGTTACAATTCTACAGTCTTAAACTAGGTAACAGAAAAAGTAAAAACCAGCACGTTTTGTAAAATTCATGTAATATTTTATTTCCCTGTAATACAAAGTGAAGATTTAAAAGGAACTTTCACTATTGTAAATTATATACCAAATAGTCCTACAAGTTCTAAAAACAGGTCCAAAATTATAGAGTATTCCAAATGAATTCCAGTGGTGTTCCGAATTAATTCGAATATTGAATGCGCTGATGTGCTAGTAGTCTCGAATGTGACAATGTGCCAACAGTTATGCTGTATCACAATGATATAATCCAAAATGACCTTGAATGAGTTCAAATAATTCGTTGATAGTAATTTAGTCCTAAATCAATGAGCACTTTCCAATGAATAATTTAAATAAATCCTCTCAAATTAAACTGAACACAAATAAAATTGATTTCTCTAAAGACTGATATTAAGATTAGAAATAATAATTGTGATGTAAATAACTTTATATGCCTCCCCACCTGACCTAGGTCAGAAAAAACATTTTCTGAAAATACTCTGTCAAAAACGTGCTTCTATAATATTTTTCGTTTCTCAGTAAAATTAAACCTTGAACTCAACATATGTAAACATGTTTACCTTGAAGTAATAATTATCTTAATATATATTCTAAAATCATCAACAAGAATTAGTCATGTAACAGTTGTTTATACAAAAAACACTAGTCAGGTAGACCCAAAGTCATGTCTATGATTATGGACAAAAGTCAATCACAAAATACACATTAAAGATTACATAACAGTTATACCCGTCTTGTAATATATCTGTCTCATTATTATGTTCCTTTTTATTATTACACTTTGTGTAAGATCAAGTTTGCATTGCTTTTTATTAATGTAGATACGATCCGAGTGGCCTCCTCTCTCCCTGGGGCAATAGGTACCAAAGTGCTTGTGTTTGCGGTCTCGGATCCTTACTCCCAGACCTCGACAGGAACGTTCATAATCAATGTGACCAATGTGGTACGTAACAAAAAGGTTGTGCTGTCTTTATCTAAGAATGAAATAAGTCACCATTAAAATGAAGTAAAGAAAAACTCAAATATAAATAAATAGAAAGTAAATTTGAACAAGCTACACTTCTTCATATATTCAACTCTCCTTTTGCTTCCCTTCGCATCGACCTGTTAATAACTTTTCGTTAGACAGTTTGTACATCTCATGTGACTTTTATAATCAGTGCTATACTTTAAAAGCGTCAAAATGTATGCAAATTTTTCCAAGTGTCCTAGACTTGTTGAACAAAATAATGTTTAACAAGGAAAAACATCGATTTATGTAATATCAAACAGAAGGTAATTCCTAATTAAGTCTTAGTCAATTTCATTGAGCCTTGCAGAAAAGTGGCTCGTACGAATACTAACTTTTTTCAACTAATATAAATAAAGTGTTTGTCTGTATTTAGTAAACGATAGGTGTTATATAGATGCTGTGGATGCTTTCTCGATGTCTCAGAGTTGTAATAGTCAAGTTTATTAAGATGTTGTCAGTGTGATAAGTGGTTGTATTCACAGGCTCCAGTCATACACAGTTTACCAGCATCAACGTCCATCATCGAGACTACCTATAATGAAACACTGTTGCATACCATCAACGTCACGGATACGTCAACATCAATAACATGCTATATGATGACAGCAAACGTTTCGTTCGAAGTAAAACAGATTCCAACTACAGGCAACTGGGGAATTTACGTCCAGAACACTCCCGGTTTGGAGTACAGCATAAAGAACGTGTATTTCCTTAACATCTCATGTAGTGATGGAATTGACGCCGACATCGGGATATTTACTGTGAACATTACAGAAAACATCCCGCCGACATTCACAAATTTAGGTCAGGATTAATACCAATAGTAAACGTATTCCTCTAATGCAGTGTTTCCACCTTTTAGCAAAGCATTAACCTGTATTAAGTCATATCATGGCATTATTTTTTTTCATTATTTAAACTTTTATCCAGAAAGGAATGCGTGAAGTAAAACATTTCCTGGTTGCACCTTGGAATTAAAGGCAATATAACTTATAAGCATGTTTAACGAAAGAAAATTAGTATTAAGCATCTTCAAAATTTATGTTTACTATTGAGTCCGATTTGCTTCTTTAGTGTGTTATGTTAACAAACAAAAAAAACAAAAAAAACGAGTACTAAAACGGTTCATATC
>JAECUM010030742.1:0-30763 GCA_016617855.1 Megalonaias nervosa | reverse complement strand
TGTGTGTGTGTGTGTGTGTGTGTGTTATTTGGATTTTTAACGTAGCTTTTAAACAATTTTCAGTAATATCGCTGTGATGTCTGCAGTGTGACAGGCTGTAGTGATGTCTAGCACTCGGGCATCATGCCACAGACATGTAGCATCATGTCCCACCCAGTCACATCATCTTGACACCAGGCCAACCAGTCCTAACACTAACCTCTTAATGCTGAGCACCTAGCAAGGCAGCTGCTAGTACCATTTTTATAAGTCTTTGGTATGACTCACCTGGGTTCAAACCTGTGACCTCCCACATCAGAGAAGGATGCTCTAACCACTAGGCCACCAGAGCGTCTGTTTATGAAAGTTGCAGTTAGATTTAGAGCTAAATTGTCTTGTGTTATATAGTCAAAACTGACACACAAAGAAATATTTAACCTTGGAAATGACTTTGTTTTGTCTCTCATACATATTCTGTGTTTCTATTTACATACCATTATATGCAAAATAAAGATTGAATATAGCAGTTCTAAAAGAAGATAATTCATTTTATTTCGACTGTCAATTTAATAAATATTTCATAGCATTAAATTTTATAAATATTCTAGAGTAAGACATCACTTAATCACCTGACTGAAGTTTCATAGAAACATTTGATAAAAGTGATCAACTGACGATGCTGGAGGTCCTTAATGTTGAATTTATTTTATTTATATCTTGTCCCACAGCCAATCCACTACCACACCAGTGCAATCCTAGCAGCCTGTATTGACACCTTGACGTACCCTTACAGACAGGTGATGGCACCACTTCACCTGTGTGATATCACCAACACTTTCAGTTCACAGGGCAGGAAGGTAAATGAGCTATCTAAATATTCACATATAATTAATGGTTTTGAAATCACTGAATCTTGGCTAATTTGATTTGATATTCATGGGTAACCTGTAACACTGACTTAAAGAATGATGACTTGAAGAGATATTTATTTCACTGGATAAATATTTGTATTCACTGTTGCAATTTTAAATAAACCCCAAATATGCCTGCATAGGGAGAATTTTTAGAGAGAATTGCAGCACTGAAAACATATTTATATTTTGAAATTGATACCTCCTTTCATGCCATAAGTTAGTTAGAAGATTTATCTGTTATGCAGAATAAATTAACCATTTGGCTATGTATGTTGTAAAGGGATAAAAGATGGTTTTGTGTTAGAATCAGGCACAGAAACTGTTTACCTGTGTACTTTGTGTTTCACAGTGCTAGCATTATAATATGTTATTTAACTGTGTACAGTGTGAGTCACAGTATTGTACCTTATTTGCTTGTGTACAGTGATTCACAATTTGGTATCTTTGCTAGCAATATAATACCTTATTTACCTGTGTACAATGTGATTCACAATATGTTATATTTTTTACTTGTGTACAGTTGTGATTCACAGTATGGTACCTTATTTACCCATGTAGAGTATGATTCACAGTATGTACTTTATTTACCTGTGTTCAGTGTACAGTATGATACTTTCTTTACCTGTGTACAGTGTGATTCACAGTATGGCACCTTATCTACCCGTGTACAGTGTGATCCACAGTATGTACCTTATTTACCCATATACAGTGTGATTCACAGTGTGCTAGCATTATGGTTTCTTATTTACTCATGTACAGTGATTCACAGTATGGTACCCTATTTACCTGTGTGCAGTGTGATTCACAGTATTGTACCTTACTTACCTGTGTACAGTGTTATTCACAGTGCCAACATTATTGAACCTTATTTACCTGTGTACAGTGTGACTTACAGTGCTGACATAATGGTACCTTGTTTATCTGTGTACAGCATGATCCACAGTTTGGTGCCTTATTTACCCATGTACAGTGTGATTCATAGTATTGTACCTTATTTACCCATGTACAGTGTGATCCACAATTTAGTACCCTATTAACCAATGTACATTGTGTGTAAGGTACCTTATTTTCCAATGTACAGTGTGATTCACAGTTTGGTACCTTATTTTCCCACAACAGATTGTTTCACAGTATTAGTATTATAGGACCTTATATACCTATGTACAGTTTGATCCACAATATGGTACTTTATCTACTTGTGTACAGTGTGATTCACATTGCTGGCATTATGGTACCTTATTTACTTGTGTACAGAGTGATCCACAGTATGGTACCTTATTTACCTGTGTACAGAGTGATCCACAGTATGGTACCTTATATACCTGTGTACAGAGTGATCCACAGTATGGTACCTTATTTACCTTTGTACAGAGTGATCCATGGTATGGTGCCATATTTACCTGTGTACATTGTGATTCACAGTGCCAACATTATGGAACCATACTTGCCAGTGTACAGTGTGATCCAGAGTGTTAGCATTATGGTACCTTATGGACCTATTTACAGTGTGGACAACTCCATACAGTGTGTAAACCCAGATCAGTTTTTGCATAAATGTGTCAGCAGAGCAGGGTCTGCCAGGATCTATTCTGAATGTGAAAACTAAGGTGAGACAGGTGCATGGGATTTTCTGAATATAGGAGGGATTTACCAGAGATACAAAGCCAGGTTTTGCAACTATGATGAACTATTTGTTTGCATTTTGTTTAGTTTTCAGCATGATTTTTTTCAAGATATCAGCATGAATTCTGCAATTTTGTATCCCACTCAAAACAGCATGGCGTCTCAGTTTTGGGATGCGACCCATGGGTTAAGAACCACTGGTCTACAGTATTGGCACAATTTAAGAGCTGTTCATCCTGGTGGTGGAGAGAAAGAGAGAGAGAGAGAGCATACAAAGAAAAAAAAATGAAATAGGCCTAAATATAGAAATACAGATTTGACTAACATACATGAGGGCAATTATACTTTCTAAATGGGAAAAGAAAGTTATTCCAAAAGTGATAATGCCCACTGTGGCAATAAAAATTGTATCAGTACTGTTACATTATCATTTTTTTCCCACAGGTATATTTCAGGATCTCTTTAAAACATGTATATCATTTTATTACAGTTAGAATACATCATAGCACAAAGCACAAGTGAGATGCTACATTCCACTACACCCTTTATAGTTCTGCAGGTCATATACTAGAAGAGGTTATTGGATGCCACACACACCACTTTTACTTTTATATCCTGTGCTCAGTTATTGAACGTGAGTTAGTTTTCAGTATTATGTTCAGATAGCTTTCCTTAGTTTTTACATTATTATTAGCAATTGTAACCTACTGGGTTTTTTGCTAACTTATTAGGCCCTAGCTTCATTAATCCTGGTTGACTTTGATTATATTGTAATTTTCTGTATTGAGCTTAGTATTGCTTCCTTTGTTGCATTTAATCTTGTGAAAACACCCAAGTAAGGTGACTTCTAGCTGCAATTTGTCATAGTCCATGCATTACCTTGTGTATATGTTTAGTTACGTAAAAGTTATTTTTGTATAAAAGTCTTTTCAACTTTCTTTTTAATGAACAGTATCTAACCAGGTTGTTGGTGGGTGTGGTCACAAGAAATCCTCTCTGGGACACCCCCACCACCCCGCCAACTTGCATATCTTGCACACATTGTGAGACAACAGAAGGTTGTCTTATCTGCAGTGTATGGTCAGATAAGATCTGGTATCTCACCAAGAGTAGACATACCTGTAAAGCGAGTAAGAAGGTTCCTTCCTTGTCTTCGTCAGAGTTTTTTGGGTTCTCGTTCTCTGAGTCCCTCAGGTCTCTGAGAAGAACTGCCCAAGTCTCTTCCAAGACTTTTAGGGTTAGTGGGTCCCTTGCTAAGGGAGACAGAGTAAGTTGTGTACCCCCTTTGAGGAGGAAACTGGTACTTTCTACTGGCTTACAGCTCATTGTAGGCTGAAAGTGAGTTGTGCCACCCCATTATTGGGTAGCAGCACCCCATTAGTCCCTGGGGTAAAAGAGTTAGCTCCACAGGTAGGTGAAGAGCTCAGATATAAGTCTGTCATCTAAGTCTGTCAGATCTGGGGAAGGGTCTTTATACAGATATGAGTTGCCTCACAGGTCTTTTCCTAGTGTCCGGTCATTGGACCCCATTGTGGTACGGTGATGGCGATCAGACTAAGTCCCCCCCCTCTCTCCAGACTGCTGTTTTGTCCACTGGAGGAATGGGAATTGGATTACAGAAGCCAGATTAGGGAAGGGAATGGATGGTTATCTCCCCCCTCCCTTTTATCCCTTGCTATAGGATGTGAGGCCTTCCACTGCAGAGAGCTAATTGGCCCTTACTGTGCATGCAGCCATTGTCTTCTTGTCAACAAGGTAGTGAGGTTGTTGCTGCATGCCATGGATCTACATTGTCTTAACAAAGATGGGTCCAAAAGGATGGAGGTGGACAGACCTTCTATAAGCAAATGCTCTAGGTGGGTGGAGAGTTGTAGATATCCACCTGCTGAGGCCACAGCTTAGGACAGTCCAGTAACTTCATGAGAGCAGTTACCGGTTCAAGTTCTTCTTCCCTCTAAGTCTGCCTCACAGAAAAACATTGGATCACTTTGTCTGGACTCTCAGGAGAGAGCAGGACAAAGACTGTGAGTATGATATAAAACAGGCCGATGTGGTTCCCCCTCCCTTTGTGTCCTTTGTCCCCTCTCACCTGTAGGTTAAGGCGGCACAGAAGGAATAGAGCTATTCTTTCAATAAAACCGTGAATGAGGTTTACTGCCACTTGCCCAGTGACCGGTATCCATTTAAATTACAATAATTTCTTCTTGTTATTATTGAGCTCAAGACAATCTATAGAACGATATCAAAGGTGCACAAAATTGATGGAAATAAAACTTCTCATGTGTACAGATTGAAAGATATAAGTCAAATCACACTGGTTCACAAAGTGTATTATGAAACAATGTTCCAAATCAGCTTTTGCATCAAAGAATCTAATAGTCTAGCATGTACTTCTTTAATTTCTTTACTTTCTCTACCACAAAACAAATGTTCTTGATATTATTATAAGATCCATAATACAGAGATAACGGACCTCAGATATATATATATATATATATATATATATATAAAAATTTATTATTTAAAAGCAGTCTAGAACCACCTGCAATATAACTTCAAGAAACCTGGAGAAATTTTAAATAAACTTACATAAAAATCCCATTAGAAAGTTTGTGTCTAATATGCTGGCAAAACCTGCGACCACCCTGTTCTGTGATCTTCTTTTTGATACTGCGATCTATTCAGTACGAGACACAAAACCACAGTATCTATACTATTTCAACTCTACATGAAGCTTATTAAATCTTCAGTGGTTTAAATGTGACTGTGATCTTTTCCAGCCTCAATTTTACAAAGCATCAACTGCTGTTATTTTTCACAGATGAATTGAAAACCCATTCTCGCTCTGACACACTTTTTATAGGTGGCAACAGAGCTAATTTGACAGTGCAGAAGGTAGAGTTTTTGTCTGTTCTAAGCAAGTGAAAGGCTGACAGTGGGCAAATTGTTTGCAAAATCAATAGTCTGTTGCATTCATCAAACATCATCATTGAGTCATGTAGGTAATAACGCCTATTTTGTCAGAAACTTTTTGTGCTTATCAAATCAATCCATGAAGGGCTTGATGATTCCTTTGTAATGGTAACTGAAATTATTTTGTAAATTGAAATTGTAGGTCAGAAAAAAAACCTGGGGGTGGACAATAGTAATGTGTTACTATATAGGTAGGTATTTGTCCTGCAACACCTGAAATTGGAATCTAATATGGGTTATGAAAGTCAATTTATTTTAAGCTTACCAATCCCCCATAACTGGAAACATTTGGAAATGCAAGTCCTCAGATTTGGATTCTTTCAGATGAACTTGTAAAATTTCACTGTAAGAAGTGGACAGGCACTGCTGCAGAAGTTAATGGAGGGTGGCATTTGCCACCTACCTAACAACAAGCTCCCGTTCTGTGTTTCCCCACTCCATGACCAAAGGGGCTGGGCAGTGGATGCTTTCAGCCTGAAGTGGAATCATCTGTTTGCTTATGCTTTCCCACCTTTCAGGATGATCCAACAGGCTCTAAAGAATGTCAGGCACTCTTCCTGCTCAGCTCATTTAGATCACCCCTGTGTGGCCCCAGCGATCATGGTTCAATAATCTTCTCAGTCTGCTGGTGGACCATCCCAGGACCTTACCTCAGAAGAGGTACCTCCTATCACAGCACAGGGGTTCTTTCCTACATAACAGTTGACAGATTCTCCACTTACACACTTAGCTTATTTCAAACAATCTCTTCTCAAAGAAGAGCTTTTGATCAAAGTTGCCAAGTGCATCATTCAGTCCAGGAGAAAATCAACATCTAAGGTGTATGATGCCAAATGGAGAACACTGCTCCGGTGGCTTAATGGTCAGAGCATCTTGGATGTGGGAGGTTGCGGGTTCGAACCCAGGCTGAGTCATACTAAAGACTTATAAAAATGGTACTAACAGCTGCCTTGCTAGGTGCTCAGCATTAAGAGGTTAGTGTTAGGACTGGTTGGCCTGGTGTCAGAATAATGTGACTGGGTGGAATATTATACTACAGTTAAAGTCACATAGGCCATGTGTGCACATTTACTCATTTTAAATTAAATATAAATTGTTCTTTTAAAATTTAACACTAATTTTCTTTAAACAAATTCTATTCAATCCTGATTATTGAATCCTCTACACCTTAACTGTCATCAATAAACTTCCAGATGAAAATTATCAATCTCTGTGGTCTTTGCAATGGTGGTCATGTAATAAACTTCCAGATGAAAATTATCAATCTCTGTGGTCTTTGCAATGGTGGTCATGTAATAAACTTGGGTCAGGTCAAGTGGAATCTTCAAAATAAAGGGTAATACAATTTTATTTTATCAATATGCATAGCTTTCATTGTGACGTCATAGCATGCGACATTCAATCCAGATTGTACTGGATCGCACCTTTAGGTTCATTTTGTCCAAAAATGTATATGTGCTTGAACATTGAATTTGCCGTAGGCACTTTTTGGGGCATCTAAATAATGACCTTCTAAAGGAATGTATAAGAATCCAAATAAAGTGAATACTTGCCACTTAAAGGTATGTATAATCAATTTCTAAAAAAATTACACTCATTACTGAAATATTTGGTATTGAATGCCTACATGACCTGTGTGACTTGTACTATACATGTCTGCAGCATGATGCCCCAGTGCTTGACAGTTGGGACATGATGCTACATGTCTGTGGCATGATGCCCCAGTGCTAGACATCAGTATAAACTGTCACACTGCAGACATCACAGTGATATGACTGAAAAATTGTTAAAGCTACATTACAAATCCAAACCACACACACACACACACACACCAAATGGAGAATCTTTTGTGATTGTTATAGTAGAAAACATGTCAATCCAAGCTGTCTCGCTATGGGCTGATTTATATCTTTTTCTTTTCAAAGAGAAACAATGCTCTCAAAATTTTCCACCCCAGCTTCATAGAACAGTTTCTTACTCTCTAATGCCTAAATGGAATGTACTTTATGTTTTGTTATCTTTTATTACCCACCTATCCCCATGAACTTTTGAGTGAGGCTTCCTTCAAGAAACTTTCCCTCAAGATGGTTTTCTTGCTCACCATAGCATCTGTGAGATGAAGGAGTGATCTTCATACCCTATCCTTAGAGCAAGCTTGTATCAGTTCCAGTGGGAATTATGCTTCAGTTTCTCTCCTTTGCCAGCCAGATTTCTTTTAGCAGAACAGCAACTTCTGTCAGTTGCTCCATTCCTGATTGAGATTGCGTCACAGCCATATCTTTGCTGCAGATGATAAGGATAGACATTTTTGTCCATTTAGGGCTTTAAATTTTTATTTGGCAGCCTCTGAAGTGTGAAGGAATGGTAGAAAGCATCTTTTTCTCCCCATTAAAGTTTTAACTGATGTTTCAGCTTCTGCCATTTCTAGGTGGATTGCATTAACTATCAAGAGGGCATACTAGTCTGATAGGGACCTGTCTTTCATGAAACTTAAAGCTCATGAGGTTCCCTCAAAAAGAATGAAGGGACAGGATGCATTAGCAAAAATGTGCAGGGTTGTCTCAGAGGCGATCTAGTGTTCTGGATTCATATGGTTCAACCGAATGGGAATATGAATTTTCATAATACAGTAGAGGTTTTGTCCTCTCAGAAAAGTATCAGCTGTGCAATGGCAACATGTAAGCATTAATTTTAAAGTATAATTTAAATGTGGTTGAAGCAAGTGCATTGATTTATACTTTACTTTATTTTGTGAAGGAAAATTAATTTAGTAACACATAAGTTAGTAGGAAAATGGATAACTTTTTAATTTTTACATAATTTAAATTCATAGAGTGTAACCTTTGTATGGTGGCCAGTAAGGGGACAGTCTAGTAGTGGTCTTTATGAGTAAGTGGTCTTTGCATGCAGATGGTCACTGATCTTCTTCTTGGTAGTCTCTCGGGGGCTGAGGAAGACATGTTGTGCAGTCTCATCAACGATGGACGCGTATGTGGCTCCGGAGTCCAAATTCCGATGAACACAGGCGGTTGCAGGTGGGGCATGGGACACCGGTACTTGGGGGTGGCTGAGACGCAGCTTTGTGACGTCTCTCACGGGCTGCAGCAAGACGCTGGTGGCAGTCAGCCTCGAAGGTGGAACTGGCTTTTCTGGTCAGGACTCGCCAGTGACTTCTGTCTGAGGCAGCGAGCTCGAGCTGATGCGGTTGAAGGTCTGCCCATTTGATGTGCATCTTGAGGTGTTCTTTGTACCTCTTGTGAGGGCGGCCTTGGTTTCGGTTGCCTTGGACTAGCTCGCCAAAGAACAGTTGCTTTGGGATTCTGTTTTGATCCATGCGGATGACATGGCCGGTCCAACGAAGCTGGGCCTGGATCAGTTTGGCTTCGATGCTTGTTGTGTTTGCTCTATCAAGGACTTCCTGGTTGGGGATTCGGTCATGCCACTTGATCCTCATGATGGCTCTCAGGAAGCGCTGGTGGAATTGTTCCAACCGACTGATGTGCCTTCGGTATACAGTCCATGTTTCACAGCCATACAAGAGAGACGTCAGGATAACTGCATTGTACACCTTCAACTTTGTTGACAAGTGTATATCCTTGTGCTGCAAGACCTTGGTTTGAAGTCGTCCGAGTGCTTGGCTGGCCTTTTGGATCCTCGCAGTGATCTCTTTGTCCAGGGAGCCATCATTGGATATTGTGCTGCCTAGGTATTTAAAGCCGTCCACATTCTTCAGCTGCGTGTCGCCGATGGTGATGCAGGGTTGTGAAGGGACAGTGTTTGGGGCAGGCTGGAAGAGGACTTCTGTCTTTCCTAGGCTAATTGTGAGTCCGAACAGATTGGAGGCTTCAGAGAACTTGTCCATAATTGTCTGTAGGTGAATCTCTTCATGGGCCATGAGGGCACAGTCGTCTGCAAAGAGTGCTTCAGTGATGAGTCTTTCAAGCGTCTTGGTTTTAGCAGCTAGGTGTCTGAGATCAAACACTGATCCATCCAGGCGATATCTAATGTAGATACCAAGGTCAAGGTCATGGATGGCGTGGAGCAGTACCTGCGTGAAGAAGAGGTTGAAGAGCACCGGAGCGAGTACACAGCCCTGTTTGACACCATTAGATATGGGGAATTTCTCAGAGGGTTCACTGTCTGAGAGAATCTCTCCATTCATGTCATTATGGAAAAGCCGGATGAGGTTGGTAAACTTCTGAGGACAACCAAGCTTCTTGAGTATTACCCACAGTGCGTCTCTGTTGACTGTGTCGAATGCCTTCGTCAGGTCCACGAAGACGGCATACAGATTCATGTTCTGCTCAAAGCATTTCTCTTGGACTTGTCTTACTGCGAAGATCATGTCAGCAGTGCTACGGTCTGGGCGAAAACCACATTGGGACTCAGGTAGGTTATCTTCTGACACTGATGCGATAAGTCTGTTGAGAATGAGGTGAGCAAGTATTTTGCCAGCTATGGGGAGTAGGGAGATGCCTCTATAGTTATTGCAGTCCGCACGTGTGCCTTTATTCTTATAGATGGTTACAATTGATGCGTCGCGGAGGTCGTCTGGCATCTCCTCTTCCGTCCAGATGCTGGTTAGCACATCGTGGAATGCCTCAAGAGTCTGCTCACTGAGAGCCTTGTACACCTCCGCTGGGATGCCATCCTTACCAGGTGCCCTGCCACAGTTCATTTGTTTAATGGCCGTCCTCAACTCCTCTATCGTTGGCGGAACATTCAGTTGGTCATGCGTTGGCTGTTGGGGTATTTGTTCAAGAGCAGAATGGCTAACCGATGAGGGCAGGTTTAGGAGCTGGCTAAAGTGCTCATTCCATCTGTCCTTAATGCCAGCCTTGTCCTTTATTAGTGTACTGCCATCTGCAGCAAGCAAGGGGGCAGAACCAGACTTTGAAGGGCTGAAGATTGACTTGATGGCACTGTAGAACTCTTTGGAGTTGTTAGTGTCGGCATAGCGTTGCACTTCATTAGCTTTCCTTTCCCACCACTGGTCATGCATCTTGCGGATTTCTCTGAGCCTCAGCTTGATAGGATTTGAAGCGGTCTTTTTTGGGGATGGAGTTTGGGTCATTCTGCCAGTCCATGAATGCTTTATTTTTTCTGGCAAGCAGATCTTCAATGGCATCGTTGTTCTCGTCGAACCAGTCTTGATGGGTTCGCTTCTTGGGGCCCAGAGTTGCCATAGCTGTCTCTCTTATAATGTCCCTGAGCTTGTTCCATTTCTCAGAGGCACATTTTTATGTAAAGGTCCGTTGGTAGACATTTTTTCATCTAGGCTCTTCTGGAAATCAAGCTGGATGGAGGACTGCTGGAGTTTGACAATGTTGAAGGCTGTGCGCATATGCTTAGGGCGCCTTGGATGATGTGGGCGATGCGCAGTTTTAGGGTGGTTCGGACAAGTCTGTGGTCTGTCCAACATTCCGCTCCTCGCATGGCCTTGGTGATGAGAACATCCTGGGCATCGCGCTGACGGACTATTACATAGTCGATTAGGTGCCATTGGCGAGATCTGGGGTGCATCCAAGTGTTCTTGTGTTTGTTCGCCATTCTGAACATTGAGTTAGTGATAAGGAGGTCAA
Organism: Megalonaias nervosa; assembly: GCA_016617855.1. Lineage (NCBI taxonomy): Eukaryota > Metazoa > Mollusca > Bivalvia > Unionida > Unionidae > Megalonaias > Megalonaias nervosa. The sequence continues at coordinate 19,692 of JAECUM010030742.1, read as the reverse complement.
ATTCTGCGCATTTGCTGAGTAACAGCAGGCCGTTGTTCATCTTGCCGACACCGTGCTTGCCAAGTACACCTTTCCATTGACCATAGTCACAGCCAACACGGGCGTTGAAGTCTCCCAGTAGTATGATTTTGTCATCAGCTGGAATTGAGCATAGTACAGAGCTAAGGTCCGCATAGAACTGCTCGATGGTTTCTGCTGGGCTCGTGAGGGTAGGGGCGTAGGCGCTGGTGATTGTTGCGTGGCGTTTGTGGCTTATAGGTAGCCGCATTTTCATTAGCCTCTCATTAATACCAAAGGCAGGTCCGGAAGCTGCTTCAGAAGGCTTGATTTGATAGCCAGGCCGATTCCGTGTATCCTGTCTTCGTTTTGGGCTTTTCCTTTCCAGAAGAAGGTGTAGCCGCTTGCAAGCTCCGTCAGAGAACCCTCCTCTGCAAACCTGGTTTCACTCAAGGCCGCAATATCGATACTGTAGCGTGAAAGCTCCTTAGCAATTAGGGCTGTTCTCCTATAAGGTCTTGCTATGTTCTTTTTGTCCATAAGAGTACGGATGTTCCATGCTCCAATAATAAGTTTCTTTCTTTCTTGGTTTCGACCGCAGATGTGGATGATCTTGCCAGCCGCGGCAAGCTGGCCAGATTTTGAAGGGCAGGCTATTTTTTGGGCCACCTTTTCTAGGCCCCTCCCTATACAGGGTGAGCAGCGCTGTCCTAAAAAGGTCTGCTCAGTCGCCCTGGATGCTGCCGAACTGTTCCGCTGCTCTGGGTACAGAGCAGAGCGACCACTTGTCCAAGGGCCGCCTACGTGCAGGTCTCTGACTACAACTCCCAGTGGTCACCTCCACCTGTTGCTTCGCCAGTCGCCCATCGCCGTAGGACTTTGGTAGGTGATGATGAGTGTGATGATGCTAGATGATGAGTGTACAACTAACCTGTGCGTGAAGGAGATTTAAGTGAAACAGCCTTTGCACAGAGACAGCCTCACTCTCTCGGCCTTGGTAGTTGGGACCCAGTGGTACGAAGATTCGTCACGGCTGGTTACTACTTCGGCTGCATCGAATGGCCATGACGTCTTCAGTGCCTAGTCATGCCCTGCGCTCTCCACAAAGCGTTTGCAGATTCGCCTTCTTGGCCGTTGGATCATACAGTTGATCTCTTCCGCCCAGTCTGCCGAAGCTGGCTTTGCATGCAAGGATAGGCAAGCCCCTAACTAACCGAGGGTTTGAGACCCGTCGGCTACCCTCAACCTGGTTTAGCCGGCCAGTCGAAGCCGTTGCCCGTGGTGTGGCCGCTGTGCATGCTACAGCTTCTTGGAGCCACAGGTGAGAGCTGAGCGCCTGGTGGGGACCAACGGTGGACGAGCTACTCCCGAAAGAGCACGACATGCCCCCCTGCCAGAGGTACTACCCCTCCCAGAGCACCCCGAACACCAATATATATTGGAATAAAATTCTTGTACTACAATCATTTTCATTGTTTTGTTAAGATCATTGTAAGAACTTTCAACCGAAAAAAACAAAATGAGTAATTTATATTCCAGAAACGTTTTAAAATACAGGAAAGGAGAATTGTTACGATTCTGTTTTTAAAATGGATTCTTAGAAAAAAAATTTAAAAATTTTTAAAAAAACTGTATGTGTTTGGAATGCTTGGCAGCTTATGTAATTCATTTAAGTTAATGCAAGCGATGACTCAGCTATTCAGTTCCGTATTCGCAGAGAGAGAGAGAGAGAGAGAGAGAGAGAGAGAGAGAGAGAGAGAGAGAGAGAGAGAGAGAGAGAGAGAGAGAGAGAGAGAGAGTTTCTTGGCATGCGAAAACCCAATGTATATGCATGAAGTCAGCAAGTCAGCACATACTACTGTACTGGCTCTATTCCTGGCCTATTGGAACGGTTTCAGGTCATGACTTTCAACCCATTGATTCTTAACCTCTTGGAACCGGCTACTGGGAGCAGCAGGGAGGGTGAACCCTACAAAATGGGATTCGAGCAAACATATTTGAAACAAAGATTTCACACGAAAAAATTTTTAAAAAAAAGGTCAATAACGTCAAACTGAAACCTCTAACTTTCCGTGATGAAATCACTGGGGTTAGTTCGCGCTGTTACTTCGCCGTTGACATCCGTGTTTATAAAATTTTGTGAGTGATAGTTTATGTAATCGTGCATGCAATTTTTGTTAGTCCACCCTCCCTGCTGTTGTAATTAAACCATTGCATTATAATAATGATCGGTGAAGCTCACTCAGCAAGATTAGCTCGAGAACGACTACAAGCAATTAAGAAATATCTACCCGTCCGTGATTCTGTCAGGCAACAGTTACAAGAGCGTCAACAAACACAAGAAGAGTTTACAGAATCCGCAGAGCAATTATTTAAACCTATCAATGAAACCACTAAAGGTATTGTTCGTGTGTTAAAAGAAACGGCAAAAGAAACTAGAAAGATAGCGGAGCGAACTAAAAAGACAAAGAAAATTCTACGAGAACTTCCTGCCGAAATAGCTGCGGCTCAACTAACTGAAGAAACAGATCAAGCAGAAGGTAATGCTCAACAAGAACCAGAAGCACAAGCCAGCGCCAGGATTAAATTATATGATAAATTTAATGAGGATTTCATTATTGGCATCGCAAAGTATGATATACCTAAATTAGCTGAAACCGCTTTTTTAACCTACGATAACCGAAAAAGATTTCTGAAACCCGAGTACGCCGATGATGCTATCTCACAGAAGCAATGGTACAAATGGATTTTTCGTTTACGTTTTAATGTCGATCAATCTCGAACTACCGATAAGAGATATTCTGCTTACAATACAGCTATAAGAAATATGACGTTGGCTTTTCAGCGAATGCAACAACAACAACAAGAACAAGAAGAAGAACCAAAAGAAAAACCAAAAAGATCAGTAAATAATTATTTTAAACCCAAGGCTGTTGAAACTATCCAAGATCCAAAATGTACAGAAACTATTGCAGCAAAATATGAATCCCGAAATAAATATTTAAAACCTGAGTATGTTGAAGGATTTGGATAGTTGGATTACGGCTATATATCTCGTTTCTAGAAATATCGAAAAAATAGACGACCTCGGTGATTATGATGGGTTTAGAGAAAATGTAATAAGACGAATAAAATTTTCTGAGGAAAAAAAATCTAAAAATTAACTCCACCTCGTGAACTAACTCAACCTAGCGAACCAGCTCAACCTCAAAGTGACCAACCTCGAGGTTTACATGGTAGTGTTATATCTTATTTTTCACCGTTTGGTAAGAAAACAGGCAGCGGAATCACTTGCCCCGACAGCGTCATCGCTGACGTAGATAGATTAGAAGTTCTTGTTGGTGGAAAACGAGCTGGTAATAATTCTCCAGAAATTATTAACGAAATCACATCTATTTGTCAACGATTATTTACCGGCGGCGTTATGGACATTCATGATTATAGGGCTCTCATCAACAAAATTATCGATGATTATTATAGCGACTAGCACTAGCGTGCCAAGGTCGCCAATCACTGATTAAACAATTAATTATAATAGATAATCATACACGTTAATCAGCGTAGATCAAACATGGTTAGGGTGGTAAATTCAAGATTACCTGTATACAAGAAATTCTACGGAGATGCATTCGGTGATGTTGTTAAGGGTTTATTTTCGAGGATAGCCCCAAAAGCAATACCGATTGCAAAGCAATTGGGCATGAAAGCTATTGACGTTATTCGTGAAAAAGGTATTAGTACTGTTGCTAGTAAAGCATTTTCTGCAATCAAGGATAGGCTAGCACGATTAATACGACAAAAACCTCAGCCAGTAAAATTACCCAGCACTGAAGTTATGCCCGCAGGCAGACACCAGTAAAATAATAAATCAAGCTGCTAATCAAAAATTAACAGAAATCGCCAAAGATCGTGAAAAAAAATATATCAGCAAGTTTGATAGCGGAAGTGGACTTTCTGAAGTGCTCTCTTCCCAAGATAAACTTCGTCAACTTTATCGAGATAAACATCTCCGAGACAAACTTCTCCGTATTAAACGAACAGTACCAACATAAGAATGTTCAAACGTGTGTCTGATCCCGCATTTGACATGGACGCACCAGTTCTCAAGGATGAGTCTGTGCGTGATTATCAATTTTATTCTTATGATGCACGTGTACCTGATGAGCGTGGAAGAATTGAATTACAAGTTCAGGATACAAGCAGATATTTTTTACCTGCTGAGGCATTTATTGAAGTCGAAGGTAGACTTTTAAAATTAGATAATACGGATTATGGAATTGGTGATCGAGCTGGTTTTGTCAATAATGGTATTATAGCGTTATTTAAAAGTGCCGCATATAACATTGATGGACGAGATATTGAGATTTGTCATAACGACATTGACGTTGCCACAACAATACTTGGTCTTGCAAGATACAGCGATGATTACTCAAGATCAGCTGGTCCATCAATGATGTTTGCCAAAGATACAACTAATGAACTAGAAAACAGAAATGTAACATTAAATGCAGCTGGGGATACAGTTGTATCAATGAATGAAAATTTCAACTTGGGATTTGCGTCACGTCGAGCAATGCTGGGCGATGATGAAAGATTTTCATGTGCGAATACACTGTCACACATCTTTGGATTTTGTAGAAATGTTAGAAAAGTTATTTTTGGAGCTAAACATACAGTTGTACATGTAAGAAAAGCCACAGACGATGATGCAATATGGCATGCTGAAGGAGCTGATCCAGCTGCAACTAGAGCACTTCATGGTAAAGTTACACTGACAAAACTTTCATTGTGGATGCCAGTATTAACACCATCGTTATCTGAAGAACAGCGGATACTTTCTTTTATGGAAAACGGCGGTAGATCAACATTATCATGGTTAACAATGAAAACTGATTCTATCCAGAGTAACATTAATGGTTTATTTACACGGCAAATAGCATCACAGCAAGGTGTCTCTGCACCGCGACATATATTTGTTGCGCTTCAGAATGTTGAACGAATAAATAATCAAACAAAAAGTTCAATGATATTTGACAAACTCGGTGTTTCCAAAGTGTCGCTGAGAATAAATGGGCATCAAGAACCAGCCGAGGATATTTTGTTAAATTTTGAACAAAACAGTTTTGCACGTGCGTATCATCGTCTGATGACATTTATGGGACGTGATCAAAATATTGATACTGGTTTACAAATATCACAGCGGGATTTTACAACGCTGTATCCGATCTATTACTTTTCACTGGAACACTTGAATTTTTTTAGACAGTCCGTCGTTGATATATATTTTCGAGCTCGTGTGACGCGAGGGCCTATTGCTAATTACAGAACAATCGCCGTTATATTATCCGATAAAACAATGATTCTTGAGGGTGTTGGTGGCCGCATGAGAATCGTTGATGCTCCTGTAGAAAATATGCAAGCTTTAATTTAGAAATCAAATATATATCATAAATGTCATATCATCATGTTAGTGTCAGTCTGACCCCGGGTCAGATTAAACGATTACAATCACCGTTAGCATCACGATGCGGAACAAAAATATCATTAAAACAAGAACAAATGAGCGGTGCAAATAAATTATCGTTGACCGAACGTCAATTCAAGAGATTCAACGAAGCTAAACACGCCAATAAAGGAATACGATTAAAACTTTCCGTGGGTGCTATCAAAGATACTATTAAAACCGGAGGAATATTTCCGCTTCTTGCAGCTATCCCAGCTTTAATAGCCGCAGCCGCTCCAGCTGTTGCAAAAGCTGCTGCGTTAGGTGCAGTTGGGACAGCTGCTGGAATGGCATTAAAAAAAGCAACAGGAAAAGGACTAAAAAAACAGACGACGACGACGAGTAGGACGCGGTATGAGACTTCCAGGGTCTCGACCAAACAACTTTTGGGGACGCTGATTGAGAATTCCAGTGGCTCAACGATAGTTCCACTATCGAATTTTGATCTTATCAACGCTGCTAATCAGTTAATGCATGATCAATTACCGAAAAATCCGGCACTGTCAGAAACAGGTATTATTAATCTTGATTCATCAACGGGACCTGGCACTCACTGGGTCGCATACGCCATTGATCCACGTGGAATTGTTTATTTTGATTCGTATGGGTTGGCGCCACCTGTAGAATTTATGAAATATATTTCACAACGGGACGTACCAGTGTGGTATTCAACGTTACCCACGCAAACCATGTTTGATCCGCCGATATGTGGCCGTGAAGTATTAGCGGTTCTCGACGCGATATCGGACTCAACAAAACCTCCTCACAAAGTCGTCCATGATTATACTGTTTCTAAATATCAGTAATTGTTATTTTGAAAAATTGCATAACAATGGTAGATATCTACGGAAGACCTGCTACGGCGCCTGGTAAAAAACAACTCAACGTAGATTTATCAGATTACGTTACCAAGGATGACTTTGCATCGTTGACGAATTTGACATCCGTAGACGCCAACGAGGTTGTTGTATTTCAGGATCAATTTGGTGTTTTGAAAACGAGTAATCTCAAATGGACTGAAATTCTTCGTAGAGTTCTTGGATCAATCGAAGGTAACATTGCAACATTTACTAACATCGGAACGATCAGAGATTCATCTAAATCTATTGCGGAAATTCGAGATGAAATTCGAAAAAGTGTTTCTGATCTTTTAAAATCCACCGGGAGTATTATGACCGGCGAAATTAACATGAATTCGAACAAAATTGCTGTTCTACGATCACCAGACGGCGACGAAGATGCCGCAACGAAGAAATATGTGGATGATAGCGATACCACGATCAATGATAAAGCAAATACACTTCGAGCCGAGTATGACATTCATGTAGGTGCGTTTAATAATACTTGTAGAAACTTTCAAAAACTTAATAAAACCGCTGAAGAATTCTTTGGAAGTCCACCAACCGTTGATATTAAACTCACCGACATTGATACAAAACTCAAGAATATTGTCAGTGGAATTCCTAATATCACTGAAAAAACGAATCTGATTAAAATTCCACACAAACAAATTAGTAACATCACGTACACGGTAGCGTCTTGGGTATCAAGGTGAACACTGCGCAATAACATTCTCGAATATACCGCAGAAGTAACAGGGTTATACAGGCTGTCCATGTATGGTTTGGAAATTACTGCGGACACTTTATCATCGCCTAATGTATATCATAATCCTCTACTGGTGATGCTAACCAAGGACACCAAATAAACATTTACGTTGATACCAACGGAAATACCCCCGAGGCGTTACTGGTGGTGTCTGGAATTTATCACTGCCTTAGACAAAAACTAAAGTATAATGATAGACGTTTAGCGATACAGATACGATCAAGTAACGACATGGCAGAATAAATTAAAAACCATCATCGATGACTATACAGCAAAAATAAAGAAGTATCGTAGACGTGCAACCGTCGTTGATATCATGGTTTATTCGGTTTCTACGCTAGTTGCTGGAACCGGCGTAGTATTAGCATCGCTAGCGACGATGACGGCGCCGATCGTTGTAACAATCATTGTTTCATCGTCAACGTCGATCGCTGGAATATTTAATATTATCGCGAAAAAGATAAATACGTGCACGCATGAAAAATTGAACGAGTACATGATGAAATTACACACAGCAACGACCGCATATTCCAAATTATCATCGCTTATTTCTTCGTCGCTTAATGATGGAATAATCACCGACGAAGAATTCAGTATCGCAATAATGATCTACAATGAAGTATTCGACGACAACGTCGTCAATGATGTCGTCGTCGGTGATTTGAAACAATAACAGTATAATAATGACAACATTCGATCAGTCATCTCAGGAATTATTACAACAGATCGTCACTAATACTGCTCCGGTAAGAACCACAATGATATCAGCGAGTTCAACTAATCCTGAATTCAGTATTAATTTTCCAACCGCAATTCCAGCTTCCGAGATAGCGTTAGCGCAATTACGGGTTTATTATAGTTGGCCCAACATTAGGTCGACATCGTTTGGTGGACTACAACCGAATAATTCATTAGTATTTGCAAATAAAAACAAACTCGATGGAACTCCTGATTGGCAAGTAGTCAGTGTACCAACGGGAAGTTACCAAATCGAACAAATCAATGAAGAATTTCAAAGCATAATTAAATCAATTACGGGACGTGAATCAAAGATTGTCATTACCGTACACGAGTCAACATTGTCGTCGGCGATTGAAATATTATCGCCGGATTACACCGTTGACATATACCAGTCGTCGATCAGATCAGTGTTAGGTTGGCCTGAAGTTGAACCGGTTTATGATGGTCCTACTGAACCACGCCGAGATGATTTCATAGAAACGGTGGTAAAGCCAACATATTTTTCACAACTTGTCCGCGGTGATGTTCTTAAAATTTTTGGTTTCTTTGCACCACCACCATCATATGAACACGCATTTATTACTGACAATGATGGATCAAAGTACCCTCTAGTAAAAATTAATCCAGCAGAATATAAAAAAATAGAAATACCGCGTCCCGGTGGTTAAATAAGTCAAAAAATTGAGATAATTTTTAAATTTGATAAATTTAAGAATATTTCTGAGGTTTTAAACGCTGAATTTAATCGTAAAATTATTAATTTAGAAAATTTATTATTGTTGCTGTCGCAGTTGTACAACGATGATGTAAAGCAGCAAATTATTGAGGCAATAAAACAGGCAAAAAAAATTATACTAGATATAAAATTTATTGATAGAACTGCTGTCTTAAGCATGATAAAAAATTTAGAGAGAACAACACATAACGAAGATGTACTTACATTTCTTGGTCATTATAAAATAACACGAGAACAACTTCAAACATTTGTAATACCTGAATTTGACACTACTGAGCTAAAAAAGAAACTTAATCACATTATCGACGATTACTTTCCCAGAGTTCTAGAATCATGGAGAAAAGTAGCCCCACCACCAAATATTCTCAGATACAATAACGATCCATACGGTGGTGGCCGTCATGTCTCACCAGGTATCGTCAACATCACTTCGACGATCGCGGTTAATCTAGTATGTGATGCCGTCGACGGCAGTTATCAAGAGGACACTGATAAATCCAACCAGGCCCAACAAGGATACATTCTCTACTCATTCACACTTCAAGTCCCTCCAGGTTATTTGATTGTATCAGAACCAATCAATGTTGTTTATCTGCGATATCACAGTCGTCTCTTATCACGGATAAATTTCAAACTTACTGACCAATCTGGCCACTTGCTCGATCTTAGGTCGGAGTCGTTGGATATAAACTTGTATGTGAGATCTTAGAGTGATTCCGCAACGAGAAACAAAAAAAAATATCAAATAATTAATTTTTTTATCCCATTATTTTATCCTTGACGTTGTCAGTGACTGTGTCACCGAGGTTAGAAATGAATTATTCTGATGCAACACTATTAGTTTCGTTGTCACTGATGACAACGTCATTGGTGACGCAGTCACTAGTGACACAGTCACTACAATCACACTCAACGACATCGTCAGTGACTTCGTCACCGTCTTTGTCTTTAGCCAGTAATTCTTCCGCGTCTTCGTTTATCAACTCCGTCGGTGACGCAGTCACTGCCATGATATCTCTCAGCTGTTTTATACGAGCGTGTACGAGTCTTTTCGTTTCGTATTCGTGAGATAATTCTAACCTAACCTTTTCGACGGCCCGTGATAACGGCACAAATAATTTCACCTGCGCATCCGTGATTGCCACCAGCAATCGTAACATCGACTGTTGGATTATCTTTATGAATCGATAATCGGCGGGTAAAGTATACCTATTTTCTGACCTCCGAAATTGTAATGATTCAAAGTCGCTCATTATTTTTTCAGGATCAAGTTGGTCAGATATTTTCTCGCCGCTGTTTTGTAATTTCTTAATAGCAGAAATAATTGATGTGATGTTTTCGTGATTCATTATTTTTTATATTATAAATTATTTGTTTAAATAAAAATATATTATTTCTGAATAAATATTTCTGAATAAAAATAAAATATTTTAGAAAATCTGACTGAATTCACGATTTTTATGGGTATATTACCCGTCAAATTCAGAAAATCTGACCAAAGTCACAATTTTGATGGGTATTTTACCCGTCAAATTCAGAAAATCTGACTAAATTTCATAAAAAATAAAATTTTATTTTAATAAAAATATATTCTGAATCAGAATAAAAATACAAATATATTCTGAATCAGATAAATATAAAAATATATTCTGATTCATAAAATATATTCTGAATCAGATAAATATAAAAATTCAAAAATAAACAGCAGCGATGACGCTCAGTCTACCATTCCACTGGGGTCCCTTCTGCCGGTAAATTCTTTTGCCAATAAGGTCCTAAGAGTCCTTTTTTTTATTTGGTAAAGGCCTTTCTTATGGCCCACAGGCACTCTTCATGGTTAAGACCTGTCTTATGGTCCACAGGCACCTTATTAGACTTTTTGGTCCAGCGGACATTCTTTCTGAATGTCCCTATGTGGGTACCCTTCAGTGAGGTCACAAGGTCGCGAGTTCACATCACCCTACTGTTTATTTTAGGGACGCAAGCGATTTCATGTAAACCCCTACCCAAAATCAAACCCCGGGGTAAGTGCAAAACTGCACCCACCACGTTGTTCGACGTGGTGAGGGTACATGAAATCTCATGGGGCTTGTTTGCGCCCCCAATTAATAGCATCTGTCGCCGAATGCAAGATAATATATCTTTAGCATTTTTGGAGGCTCGAACACGCAGCGTTTACACTAATGGATCTGCACTCAAACGCCTTAACCCCACGGCTATCGGAGTTCTTATGAATTGCAGTTAAATTAAAGTATATAAATATTCACACTGTCTCACCAGTGACTGTGTCACCAATGACGAAGTCATCAGTGACAGTGTCACGGACACCGAAAGAATATCTGATTCTGAATAAATTCTGCAATTTTATATATTTCTGCCGTTTCTGCTTTGTTAAAATGCTGTATTTTCAACTGTAACACTGTTACGGCCAGAACTGTGTTGGATCAATATTGTTCTTTTTTTTTTTTTGGGGCACCAGACAGATGCCCCCCCCTATTTCCAAAAAAAATAAAAGGTTTTTATGTGTTTGTGTTCCCCCCCAGAGGTGTTGTATGTGTCTTTATTTTAAAATAGAATTTACTCCCAAAAATTTTTGTGGGGTATTTCTTTTTTTTTTCCCTAGTGTTTTCTAAAAGAGAGTCTTCCCCACCGGTTTTATTTACCGGTTGGGAAGGACTGCATCTTTTTTTCCCACAGTGACCCTTGCCACGGGGTCCCTATGTCCTGTGTTTGTTATCTGTATAGTGCTATATTGTATGTATGCTATAGATGTTTGTGTTAGGACGGCACAATGATCGTAATCTTTTTTTGGTTTCTTTACAAAGTAGATTATTTATTTAGTGTAATATTTTACATTATTTTAGAATTTTGTATAAGAAACGGTGTGATAAGAAGAGTTTAGAAAAATAAAACCTAATGTATTATTGAGTGCACTATTTCTGTGTCGTTTCTTATTTTTTCTGTTTTGAAATTAGGAGGTTGGTGGTAAAGACAGTCCGTGAGGTTCCACAAGTCTTTATTTATTTTATAACTTGCTTCACCCCACTAAAAACTGTCCTTACTCCAGTTTTACTCCTCTATTTAGATGTTCCAAATATAAAATAGTCTAAATTAATTCACTTTTAAAGACTTTGGTTAAAAAAAAAAAAAATTTTCCCCCATGTGTTCTTGTTTGTTTGTCCATGTCCTACACATGTCTTTTTCAGAGGCTCTTCCACCGGCCTTCCCACTTCGCGTAGCGCCTTGTGGTATAGCCCGGTGGCGTTTCTGTCTCTTACTTCATCCATGTGTAGGTGCCCTGTCCCATCTTTTGTATTTTAGTATATTATTTCCACGAATAGAGAATTAAAAACTTAATCATTTTCTTATTGTTATCACTTGGCCGCAATTATGCATTGTGTCTATTATGTAGTTGGTTATCTCAAAGAAGGTTTTCTGGTCTAATTTTGCGTCTAAATATAGGATTCTATTATATTGATATTTGACAGTTTTTTGTTTTTGTATAGAAGTAATTATTCTGTCTCTTGTCTGTTTATTTGTCTTGCATTCTAGCATTACGTGCGCTTTTGTGAAACTGTATGCTTTACATAGCGGGCACTTCGGTATAATTTGTATCATTCCTTTCCTTTTTGCGGTTTCCCCGGTTAACCATACGTCGTGTAAATATTTAAAAAGTATGCTTTGCATCTTTAGGGATTTTATATTTGCCCAATTTTTCCAAGTATTTTTCCATTCCACCCCCCAATTTTCATTTTCTACCTTACACCTTTGATTTTTTGTATATTGTTCCCTTATTAATTTATACGTGTTTTTATTCCCTTCCCCCTCCCATATTTCTTTTTTATCTCTATATTTAAAAATTATCTCCTTTATATATTTATATTTTTTGTTTATAAAAAATTTTTTTGTCAAGGTGTTATTCATAAAAATGTCCCTTCTATTTCTATTTAAAAAACCGAACCAATAAATATATAGAGCTTCCCACGGCAAATCTGGTGAAGCTTTAAGTTTTATTAGTCTATTTAAAATATTGGCTTCCTGTGCCCATTTTAAATTGGGTAGTCCTAGTCCACCCTTTTCATTTTCTCTATCAATATTGTTCTGGTATATTCCGCCGCAGAACTACGTAGATTCATTTAGTATAGTGTCGTCTGCTGAGATCTATATGTGTACAATATAATATCACGGCTGAGGTTTTTATGTTCTGTTTGAGGATATATTTTCTGCAATTAATACTTCCACAACGTTGAGATGTCTGGACTGGAGAGATATTTAAACATTACGATTAGATTGTAGTGCCATAGCTGCTCAATTACTCTATCAGTGATAAGAATCCGTCATCACTGAATATATATAAGCAATAACTAAAAAAAAAAGGAGACAACTACTTGATTCCTCTATCAGCGATGACGGATTTATCTCTCTTCATTACACATACCGGAACGTGATTCTTTGTTTGAATTTTTTCGAAAACGCCGATTTAGTAGTATTATTTGCAACATAATATATTGAAGCACGGCAAATGCCGAAATATTTACCAGCCGCATTCGTTGATGGGAAAATTATTTCTTGACCAGTATCTGTATTTGTAGATATAACCGACCTAGGAGTCTTATCATTGTAACCAACTCTACCGAATTTTAAATTCTGACTCTGTGTAACAACTTCAAGATTACATAAAGAGTTATTTTGTCTATTACCGTCAATATTATTAATTACAAGTCCTTCTTCGATGATCCCAAGAAAACATTCAAATACGAATCTATGGGAGTAATAATATATATTTTTTCCAGCACGGAATCTGAGATAATCAATACCATTGTCAGTACCGACTGGGGTTTTCAATCTACAGTTTCTGATTACACCATCACGAGAAGCTTCATAATTTTTAATGATAGGATGTTGAACAAAAATTTGTTCCATTGTATATACAATATTATTTGTCTAAATGATAATCTTGAAATCTGGCCAGATAGTCTTCAGCGGTTTTTAACGGAGACTCACCTGACGATTTCTTCTCATAATATCGTTTCAGCTCTCTGTATCTTTTACCACCACACGCTACACATAACCGTGTTTCTCCTCTGGCTCCAACACCGCATCGTAAACATGGTTTTGGTCCTAGACTCCCTCTACGATAACTTTGCATATGTTGGCCACAAAATTCATTTACGCATGATTTATTACAAGGAGTTGAAAATCCAATCATAAGCCATCGGCATCGGTTGTTTGTTTGAATCATTATATATATAATTAAAGTTTAATTAAACATATATATTTGTCTTAAATATAGTATGGATGAATTTGAGAGATTATCCACAATTGAACCTTTCATCGCAAGATTTGATCTTGATAAACTACCAAAATCTAAATTTAATTTTTCCATGCAAGAGCTGACTTTGATAAATAGCGACATAACCGATCGTATCCTTGAAGGTAAAAAAGAATTTCGCAACGATGGTGCGGCTCATACTTGGTCGACAGTCAGGATTATGAACGACACCAGCGGTGTTGTCGTTGATGCTAGAATGAGTGACGAGCGAGGTAAAAATATTATTAACTACCTCGACAATCAGCGATATATTATTTTAGTAAAATTTATTGTGCAGACAGATGATGACACTTGGATTATTCGTGATAAACGCGAACCGATACGACGTCATACTGGAAATAATGCTGTTACATTAAATAAACAATCCAAGCCAGGTGTGCTAACCGGTATTGATAAACCGTATTATGAGTGGGTGTATCCTGTCACGGCAGTTATATATGCAGTATATCCGCTAAATAATAAACCCAGCGTTGGGGATCTCAAACCAATGAAAATTTCAAGAATAAATTGTGTAGCTGAACGTATTCTGGAACATCTCTCAAAAGCAACACGCGGAAACGGTTTAACAGATATAAGACGCACAAAAATAAACGAGTGGGCAGAAACAGTTAGAGATACCGGAGCATCTATCAGCGACGTTGCTAAGCTAGAAAAGAAATTAAGATTTCCAATAACAGTAAAAACACTAACCGGAGAAATTTTGTACAAACAGAAATACACAAAAAATGAGCTTCAATAACAATCATCGATCATAATGCACATGCATGGACTGATGCTGTAACAATATTTCCACGAGATAGGACAGTCAAATTTTATGACGATTATATATTTGATGCTATCGCCGATATTAGCAAGAACGATCCTGTATCTGTTTGGTTATTTCAAAGTTCAGAATCTGCGTATTACGATCAATTTGTAAGACCTAACGGAGAGATTTACCGTAGAGAATCTCTCCATGAAGAAATGAAGAATCTTGCACAACGCCTTTGGCGTGAATATAGTTCTGAAGTTGAGCAATTATTAAATAATTGTTTTACAGTTCCATCAGTTGCTGCTCACTTTGCTCAAGATAAAAATTCATAGAAACCAACACGATTAGAATTTCTTGAAGACATCCAGCACAGTTGTGTCGAATATGGGCATGGCGGATCATAGAATACCAAATACGATCATCGTAAAGTTATATCCGTTGATATGGTTGCGTGTTATTCTGGAAGTTTTCTTGGATACGGAGAATGTTCTAAATACTTTGATCGATTCGGACATCCCACACACGAAATGACAAGAATTGCGATAAATGGACCATTGCCTGATTTTGATTTAACCGGATTTGCTTGTGTAAAATCGTTTAAATTCCGTAATAATCTTCATCCGATCGTTTATGCGTGGTTTGGTAGACATTTCTCAGAAAAACATTGGGTTCCAACGGTGTTATTACGATACATGCTTGATGCTGGAATTTTAATATCGTTGAGTGTGAGTGAAGCTATTATATTATATCATTTGCAGAAACAAGTTTGGCTACCACAACAAAAGAAACATTTACCGACAGATGAAGATTGGGATAAAATTGATTATGAAAATAAAGTTGCAAAAGATCTCGGTAGAAAAATAATCGGTAAATTTACTCAAGGTGGTTCGTATGATCATAAACGACATTGTACAAGATTAATCATGGATGATGCTGAGTTGGATTTTATAATTACTGATAAAACGAACAAAGGAACATTTATAAGCAGAAGCAATGCTTGTTTGTCAGACGGAACCAAACTAGGTACAGTATTGAGTTATATTGATGGTGAGTCACCGCAATTTACTCATTTAAGATCTTCTATGCTCGCTTACGTTTCTATAAATTTATTATCGATGAAAAATAGATTTCCTTGTTACGCTGTCAGAGTTGCTACGGATTCATTTTATATAAATAACGCGTACGTGGATTTGGTAAAACTGTTACTCGGTAGCGGCGAATGGGGATCATGGCGAATAAAACAAGAAAGTATACTTGATTATTCTGAATCAGCCGACGTTAACATCACGGAGACATATTACGGTAATGACAATCAAATACCAGTATCAACATCACCATGTGTATTTGATCCCGTGGCCAGACATAAAACCATTTATCTCAATGGACCTGGAGGTTCTGGTAAAACAACACGTGCAATTGAATTATTTCAGAGTTTAGATATGATTGTGTTGACACCTACACACAGACCAACAAGAGAAATAAAACAACGAGAAGTAAAATCATGTACATACCATAGTTTCTTCAGATGGTGTGGAGATACGTGGACACCTGAGCGAATGGGTGAAAAATATATTCCCAAAATCATCATCTGGGATGAGGTTTGTACAGTATCGTTAAAAACATTAAAAATATTTCTTGATTGGTTACTGACAAAAAATACTGCGGTAATTATGTGCGGCGATCATGGTCAACCACCACCTTTCGTTGAGCAGTCTCCACATGAGTGGTTAAAATCATTTGTGGATTATTATGAAGAAATAAATGATGATCATAGAGCTATTGATGAACCTCTGAAAGAATTTAAAAGATTAATCAGACTACAGCCAGATAAAATACAATGTGAGATAATGCGTGAAATAATCCCGGAAACGATTTTTGGAATTTATGGACACCAAAAGATTTGATAGTTGCGAGTAGAAAAATAGATCGTGATGAATTACAAAAGAAATTATTTCTGCGTCATAAGGAAAGATTTCCAACGTTACCTGTGCCATTATGTTATCGCCCAGCAGATACTCGACGACAGAATATTGAAGTTGATATTCCAGGAACAAATGAAAAACAAAATCTTGTATTAAATGATATTGTTTTGGTTGATGTTGATGTTGTTGAAAGCGCGTTGAGTATGAATAACTCACCGCGGAAATTGGGATATGCTATAACGATACACTCGTCACAAGGACTAACTATTACTGATACAAATATCTGGATTGTCGATGACAGAACAGAATGGTCAAATTTAGTCTATCTAGCAGTATCTAGAGTCAGGAGAATATCTCAACTACACAGAGTTATCATAGACTCCACAGAAAATAATAATCAAACTATCAGTGACACTGAAGTTATTAGCATAATAAGAAAAAAACTATTTGGTTATAAGCAATGTGACAAAAAAAAAATCGTGATTTTGATATTGATACTAAATTAATTATAACACTTAAACAATGACAGAATAATCATTGTGCAAGTTGTAACTGTAATATGTTATGTGAATATTCGAGTAATAATCCAAAACAATTTACCGTGGATAGAATTAATAGTGATCTTGGTCATACACGTGATAATGTGATGCTGACCTGTCTTGAATGTAATCGACGTCGGGGTGCTAGTTTACAAAAGTGAACGCGGTGGTAATTGTGTGTCCTCAGGAATTATTTGTAATTGTTCGCGAACAAATCCACGCTGACGAGCAGTTGAATCCAGTCTGTAGACTGCAGGTCTACCAGGGGATCTAACCACGCTAGAAATTGTATGTGTAGTCACACTCCAGATAGGATCAGTTGCTCTTTTTTTACTACCTTCAAGTTCACCAGGTTCATATAAATACCTGACAGTCACATTACCTAATACTGGTTGAGAGGAAGATTCACGTCGTTGACCGTAACTATCGCTACGGGGTATATGTTTCTTTGTGATCGCATTAGAAGGTTTCATAGAAGTTGCACGAGTAATTTCATTATTTAACGCAGCTATCACACTTGGTAATCTTGCAACCCATTCGCGAGATCTTGTATCTGTATAAATTATTTCCTTCGCATACTGGTATCCAAATAACCGCTCAGCGAGTGTTCGATTAAATCTTTCAACTATTGCCTGATCACGATGAATTTCGGTGTGTCCTCGTCTGAATGTCACGTTATGTTTTTTTCATCAACGATGATACTGCACAAAGAAATTCTTTACCAGGATCAACCTGTAGCAATTGTGGCCATCGTAGACCACCACGTTGATAAATTCGTTCAAGCGCAGATGCAACTTCAGTTGCTGTCTTTGTTGACAGTGGTTCTGCTTCTTTATATCTACTTGCAATGTCAACGACAGTTAAAGCGTATTTGTATGTGCGTGATTGACGTCCACGTGTTTTAATAGTATCGTATGGTAAAAACAAAATATCTACCTGATGAACTTCATTGGGAGTACTGACATCAAAATGTGCATACTGAATTTTTTTAGGTGGTGGTTGATAAATTTGCCATATTGCTTGTCGTGCTAACCACGCTGCAGCAACAGCACGTGAGACTTTTGCAGCTTCAGCAAGTTTACTAATCGCCGCTTTGCCCTTCTAATATCCTCTCGGGGAATAATAAATGGATTCCATTATAATAATCATATAATTAATTACCCAGCCCCTATCATTATTTTACTTTTCATACCAGTTTTTACCAGAAAAGCAGCTAATTTTTCTCGAAGTGATTTATCTTTTATATTATATATGGCATGAATTAATTTGATATCGGCGAGATGTCGCTGTTGTAAATCTTTACTTCGATAAGCAATATCATGAACGTAACATGCTTGATCGATTCCATTTACGGGATATTCGCCGGGCCGAGGTTGATCTTGATTCTCGAGATGGATATCTAAACGAGTTCCTGGCCCACAATAATTATAACCCGGTAGATGTTTTTCCCCGGGATATTTCGCCCACGGAACCGCTGGTAATTTTCCCAACGAAGCAGCAATATCTCCACCTGTCTTTGTCGATGAAATAAATTTATATTTTTTTGTGCCACACTTGTCAGTGCACGCTTTTTATTTTTTGTTATTATTGTTGTTAATCCAGTGGTGGACGTGGCTGCACGGCATCGAACACATATAAATTCATATTATTTATTATATGGATATAATTGATTTTTCTGCGACACGAAAACAAGAGCCAGTAAAACATCACCCAGCGCTACCGAATTCTATCAGAATGATAATAATAGGTCCATCTGGATCAGGCAAAACACAATTATTGCTTAATCTGATAATGAGATGGCTCAAGTGGGATAAATTATATTTAGTAGATGATCAGCGATGCTATGAAGTACTTAAAGATTTTAATGACAATGTAAAGTTGCTGAATGAAGACAGTGACGTTATTGATTTTATCACCGATATTGATGAAGCGCCATCTGTAGATGATCTTGATGGAAGTATTAATAATTTAGTAGTATACGACGATGTCATGCTTGACAAACAATCAAATCCAGCTAGGATATTTTCTCGAGGTAGACATAAAAATACAGACGTGATTTATGTTACATAGCATTATACACAAATTCCAAAAGTGATCAGAGATAACTGTAATATTTTAGTTGTGTTTAACGGAGTTGATAATCATACGCTGCAAAATATTTATTATGCTTGGTGTTCAGAGGACATGGACATGATTAAGTTCAAACACTTTTTTTCAAAAGCACAAGCTATCCTGTTTGGTTTTATAACAATAAACTTACATGATCCAAGGTCAAGATATCGTAACGGACTTGATACAATATTTGGATAAAAACCACATCAGCAGGGAGGGTGGGCTAACAAAAATGACGCGCACGATTACATAAACGATCACTCACAAAATTTTATAAACTCGGATGTCAACGGCGAAGTAACAGCGCGAATTAACCCCGGTGATCTCATCACTGGTGATAGAGGCTTCAGTTTGACGTTATTGACCTTTTTTTTAATTTTTTTCGTGTGAAATCTTTGTTTTAGATATGTTTGCTCGAATCCAATTTTGTAGGGTTCACCCTCCCTGCTGC